>VWYK01101385.1:745-65094 GCA_013399775.1 Semnornis frantzii
AAAAAGAAATAAAAAGAAATTTAAGGAAAATTTGATTAAAAGGAGGAAAAAAAAAAGTGTGGGTTCCTTTGTGATTCAAGTTTCCTGAATTCATCTAAATTTGGATTCAGGACCAGCAAGCACAAAGAATGTACTCTCATAATCCCTCCTCATTCCTCCCACTCTTTGGCTTCATCAATATGCCAGCCCACTGACCTTGCCCAGCATCTCTGCCTTACCCTATTATTACAATATCAGCTTATCCATATCTTCAAAATATCCATTTATAGAACCCATTACAAGACTGAAAACTTTTTGAAATGTATACACAGACTCATCCAAAAGAAGCAAAACTGGTATCAGAGTGTTTAGTGGTCTGAGTTTCTCCTCTTTGAGGAAAAAGGAGGAAGAAAACTGGCTTAATTTTCTGCCTTTCTGCAAATGTAAATCTGTCTGTCATGCATCATCTCTGCATTTTGGGGTTGTTTTTAGCCTTCAGACTCCAGGTTTGATCCAGAGAGTTGTAGAGCACTGACAGCTCCCACTAAACATGCACTAATGACTCCAGCTTTGCCAGAAGCAAGCAGGGGGTGGCTACAACTTTCCAGAAGTCCTTCAGAACAAACAGAAAGAACTTGCAGTTTTCTGCATGCTTTCAACTTTGAAGCTCATGCCTGCTGAGCATGATCCCTAGAGTTGCAAGGCTCATGAAGGTAGGGAGAAGATAGATAATACCTACCTGGGGTCGAGCAAAGCTGCACTGAATGGTATGTGGATGAATACAAAAGAGGTTCATAGGTAAGATACCAACACATAGACAAGCACAGGTCACTTCCCCTGGTGTCAAGGCAAGCCTTACAACCACCAAAGCTGGGAAGATCAGCTCCAGTGACAAAGTCCTTAGTGCCAAGAACACTCACCCACCAATCCAGGCTAATGCCAAAGCCACGGAGAGCACACAGATAATAGCTCAAGGAAAACGGATGAGGCAAACAGGCAGAACTCGGTCCAAGTGGGGCTTTTCCAATGCCATGCTGAACATGAGCAGGACAGGGAAGGGGATTCTGTGGGATCCAGTGCTCAAAGCAGCCTCACAGAAGTGCAAGATTTCCATTTCATCGGTTAATGAAAGAGCAAAGGCAAGTCCGGGTCACGGCCTTGTAGATTTTATCACAAGGACCTGCTCCTCTGTGCCTAAGAAGCTGCTAATGATCTGGTTGAATGGGCGTGAATCCCTGAAGGAAGGATCCTTCAAAGATGGAGCAAAAATCTTTGATTGAGGCTTTGAATTAAATAAAGTAGCTTCAGATAGTTCCAGACGAATTCAGCTCTCAAAGCTGAACATAATTCAAGCATTCATGCCATGCTCTTGTCACATCCAATGGCTATAGAAAGGGACTGATTTCTTGAAAATGACTGTTCTGGCAAGAGGATGAGGGACAAAAAGGGAGGAAGAAAAAAGCACCTCTATCATTTACATGGAAGAAAAAGGCCACCTTTGGTGTGCTAGACTACGGCATTTCTGGAAGGACAATTAGACTGCCTTGCTGCTGCAGCAGAGGCAGTTGTTCCCCTGGGACAGTGGCACAGCACAAACCTGACCTCACTCACACCTCCTGCTGGGGGTAGACTGGGGGGGGAATGGTTCACGATAGACAACCCGCAGTGGAGGACATCATGCTGAGAAAGAGAGACCAGACTGAAAGAAAGAGAGAACCACTTACAGGGGTAGGGATATGGATGTGCTGGACGGTGTCCAGAGAAGGGCCACAAGGATGATCTGAGGGCTGGAGCACCTCTGCTATGAGGAGAGACTGAGGGAGTTGGAGCTGTTCAGTCTGGAGAGGAGAAAGCTCTGAGGGGACCTTATTGTGACTTTTCAGTATCTTAAGGGGGCCTACAAGAAAGCTGGGGAGGGACTTTTTAGGATGTCAGGTATTGATAGGACTGGGGGGAATGGAACAAAGCTAGAAATGGGTAAATTGAGAGTGGATGTTAGGAAGAAGTTCTTCACTAAGAGGGTGGTGAGAGCCTGGAATGGGTTGCCCAGGGAGGTGGTGGAAACTCCATTCCGGGAAGTGTTTAAGGCCAGGCTGAACGAGGCTCTAGAAAGCCTGATCTAGTGTGAAGTGTCCTTGCCCATGGCAGGGGGGTTGGGAACTAGATGCCCCTTGTGGTCCCTTCCAACCCCGACTGATTCTATGATACTCAAAGTCTGAAAAAAGCCTCAAACCCAACCCAGCTGCCAGTCTGTTGGCTGACTCTCACCAACAGGTACCCATATATGAGCCTCAACAATCCAAATTTACCAGAACCCTGCTCTAGCTAGAGCAGCACCAGTTATACAACTTGATCTTAATTGGAATATTTGGTGCCTGCTGCTATGTTCAAACAAATTCACCAGATCTTGATTATGCGCTGGCAATTAAAGCCATTAAGTCAGTAGACAGACAGCAGGTTATTTCATTGCTATTTGACAAAGCCAGCCGTCGTTCTTTCCCCCTGTCTGTGTGACAGCACTGTAATTAGCAGTAATCAAATACTATTTGTGCTAGGTGTTGTGAGTTTGCTTCCCTCACTAGCAAGACATCTCTGCCAACCGCAGAACGCAGACATCTACCTCTGGTTCGACCTTACGCAGGGTACAAAGAGGAGCAGAAAACAATGAAACACGAGGAAGGAAGGTTGATTGCTAATTTCAGGCTGGAGGAATTGGGTTTTCAAAGCCAGGTTAAAAGTTAAGAGTCCTCTTTTATTTTTTTTCCTTCTTTTTTATTTCTACAAATTATATATAGAAAGTTAAGCTAAATTACAAAAGCCTGATCGGGTGATGTTGTGAAATACAATAATAATTAAAATTATATTTAGCATTTATGTATTCCCTAGTTGAGAAATGCATGCTACCTCCATTAGCATTAATGGGTGTTCTACTCATGCATCAAGCAGAGACTAGAGCCTAATAGTGCATTACGTCTTCAAAGTGCTGTACAAACATTAACTAATTAATCCTCATAACCACCCCGCATGGTAGGTAAGTGATACATGAAACGTGTATCTGAGCAAGCCCAAGAGCAACACAGCACCACTCTGTGCCCTTCAGCACAGACCAGAAACTCAGCACATTTATACTGCTACTGAATTCAGAAGTATTTCACAACAGCAAGAGAGGGACCCATGGTGAGCCAAGTTCACTGAAGCCAGTGAGTAAAGAAGCAAATTACACCTCCCTCTCTCTTCCTTCCTCCCTGGGCTCTGGTGGGCTGTTCACATCTTGATGAGCAGGAAGTATTAATGACCACTGCTTCCCCTTTGGATTTCTACTGGGGCGAGAGAGCCCTTGAACCCTGGGAAGGAGAAAGGAAAAGATCCATGGGAGCCTCATCACTGCAGACTTCTCCTCCGTCAGTACCATCCCCTTTGATATCTTGATCTTCCTCCCTTTCTGCTATGATTCTTCCTGGCAGGTTACTGCCTTCAAAACCTTTTGAGAAAGTCTGTATATCAAAGTTGCAACAGGACCCCGGGTGGAGGAAGCCAGCCCACGACTTGGGTATTCCAATTACAGCACCTGAGTGACTTCTCTTTAAAGAGCAATCTGGCAATGAGCACGTTTCATCTTTCCCTGATGAAGAGATACTGCATTCTGAACACCCAGTCTTGCAACAGGCCATGGGCTGGAGCTCCGACAGCACAACCTGATAAGCAGCCAACTATTTTAATACCATGCAGAGGGGTTCCTGGACATGTGTGTGCTCAGAGAGCATTTTAGAAAGATAACAAGACAGCACAGTAGTATATTGTGAGACAAGGGGGTCATCTTGGAGGAGAAATATTATATCAGAAGGGGGAAGAAACAAGCAGATCTGGGGTACTTAGTGGGAGGATTGTGCTGCACCATTTCCATCACTGCTTTGCCTTCCAAAGCTCACTCTTTGCCACAGGGCAGTGGTGAGGTAGTAAGGGCTCTGCAAACTAAGACAAAGATACTAAAAGTGTTTCAGGTCTACCCGAAAGACTCTGGAACTTATCATGACAGCCAAGGCCACAGAGGACGTGTGACAAGCTGATCTTCTCCACGGAGAGAAGCCAAGCTCAACCTTTGTCCTTGCACAGGTAGTCCCAATCTCATCAGGAGCCACAGGCACTTCTCCACAGTTGCTCCTTGCCTGTGAAGCAATGTGTGTGCCATTTACAAAGCCTGAAGCAGATGGGTGTGCAGGGAGAAGCACAAGCATGAACAGAACCACACATTCAAGAGAGAAAGATGCTTTTACAAGTGTGCTTTACTACCTTCTGGTGTCATACCAAACACAAGAACAGCCGGCAGGAAAGGGGAAACTTTCTTTGAGGAACACAGAGTTTCGCATAGAAGTAGCCCACACAGTATAAATTACACTTCATATGCCAAAGCTTCAGCTAGAGGTGGTGCTCCAAACCAGCTGACTGCTGTAGCATGCAGAGTTCAGGGCTTGGATGGCAACAGGAGCTGTAGATGGCTCAGCTGGTGTGTTTGGTCTTTAAAGACAGAAACACATTTGCAACATTCTGTTTTCATTTGCCACAGGCTGCCTAGAAAGTTTACAGACATATCCTAAACACATATGCACTTGCTTCTATCAACCCATAGTATCAATGAGCTTTCAACAAGGCTGTGCATAAATCCTATTTGAAAATGAACTTTTGTGTGCTAGATCTTCCTGGTCAGTATTTCAACAGAATGTGTCTTGTTACAGAGAGAAGCAGTGCTGGCAACTGTGAAGCTCTTGATGCTTGGGAAGGAAAACAGATCTGAATTCTGGCTAGAACAGGTAGCAAATGGAATTGAACTTTCTAGGTCCTGCATTTCTGTTTGTAAAACTCAGGTTAAGACTTTCAAAACTGGGTGCCACAACTAGGGGCAACCAAACCCAATAGGGATTACAGTTCCTCTTCTCTTTATTTATTTAGTGTGATCCAAAAAGTCCACAGTGGCAGCAAATGAAGCCTTTGCCCCCAGTGGGTGCCCCTGTTCTGAGCAGTTTTATACTCGTAGAGCATCTCAACATGAGGCAAGCATAGGTCTGCAGAAGGGAGCAATGCAATTTTTTCATGCATTAGAACTAAAAACTTGTCTGTTGGTTTTAATCTGCTTTTCTTTCAAGAAAAATAGGTTTTCCTAAAATCTTGGCTTGGTGACAAAACAATCCATAAGCAAGAGGAACATGAGACAGCCTCCTAACTCTAGAAGCTTCTCTGACTACTGAAAAGCCTGCTGTGAGCAGGTCTCTCAACTTTTGGAGCAAGTGTGTGCCACCAGCTCCCTGCAGCTTCTGCAGCCCATCCCTGACCAAGCACCTGGACCCATCTTCCCTGAGCTAATGGAAGCCCTGAAACAATCCACACACACAACTCCTGCAACACCAACTTCTCACCACCTGTCTTCCCAAAATGAAGTAAAGGAAATTTCTTTCATGCCTTCCCTAATCCTGTCACTTGATATGGAGAAAGGGAAGAGAAAGAGAGAGAACAGCACAGGGAAATGAGATTGTGAGAAACTGGTCTCATTTCAAAGGAGCCCTCCCTCTCCGCTAGTAAATATTCAGCAAATGTTGTGACCATTTAATTTCTATCCTCTCTCTTCCCCTCAGTCAATAACTATATAATTTCCAGAGATGTTGAGGAAATATTCCCCTGATCAGCTGAAATTTAGTGTAGACAAATGCAAGGTAATGCCCATAAAATGTAGCAGTTTCCTCATATGCACTGATGAATGTTATCTTAACTCCTGACTGCTCTGGAAAATTCTTCACCATGACTTTAGGCAGCTGAGTGAAAACACCTGCTCTGTACACAAGGACATAGAAGTGGCAGAGAAACAAGACAACAGGGTGGGAGGATGTGTTAATATAAGGCAAGAAAATACTGTAATGTAAAGCCATAGGTAAACCTTTGTGCACACTCGAGCTCCAGCACTTGCTATCTCATTTCAAAAATGATACAAGAGAACAGAACTTATCACAGGCATGGAGAAGTCCTCATCTGAGGAAGGATTTAAAAGATCACCAATTACTGAGTTCAGGGAGAACTCAGGTTAGGACTGACACAGAATGGCAGGGGTTGGAAGGGGCCTTCAGAAATTGAGTCCAACTCCCCTGCCAAAGAAGGAAACCTAGGGCAGGTCACATAGGAATGCATCCAAATGGATGACAGACATGATAAAAAGTATGTCAAATAATGTATGCTTTAGAGAAGGTCCAGAAATGTGCCTATCTCCCCTTTTATTTTTCTTAAACAGAAGAAAGTGAGGAGCAAATCGTTTAAAAGGAAATGCACCTAAAGGGCAGTGTGTTTAATAATAATGCTCAATGCCTTCTTCATGCACAGGTCTCAAAGATTTAAATATATATATACACACACCCATACATACACACACATATATGTTCATAGCTACAGAGGTTTATAGCTTTGATAAAAGTTTGCATGTTTATCAGTTCTCCTGCTTCAGCCAAAAGATAACTGATAACCAGGTAAGGGGGGTGGGGAAATCCTCTTTAGAGACTTCACTGTACCATCCCTCAGGACTTCCAAAGCACCTGTGCAAGCTCAGCACCCATCTCCTTCTGAAATCCATGGGAATTATGTACCCAGATCACCAGTGTGAGGAGGCTGATGACTTCCTCATCTGCCTAAAACCATAAAACTGCATCTCCAAACATCTAAAGCTATGCCTAAGTGGGCCCAGAAACCTAAGCCTGTGAGAACCAGACCAGTTTTGGACGTAGAAGAGCCAAGCTCAGTGTTGGTTCTGTGGATCGTGGTGCTGGCAGGCAGGGACCGTGGGGTCAGCACCTCTGCACAGCACACTGGCAGGGCAGGCGGGACAGATCCAGCACAGACCTGGCTGGATCGCCACAGTCCTGTGGTTCTGGCCACTGCTGGGGTGGCTGGAGAAGCAGGGAGTCCAGTCCAGCACCAAGGACACCCCCTGCCTTCAGCGACACAGCTAGCGATGTGGATGAGTGCAAAGCAGCCACATCTCCCGAGTTCACCAGCAACCTGCCAGGCTGCCTGGTGAAACCGAGGCCGAGTTGCATCAGAGATGTTCCTGGCTTGATTTTCAAACAGTCCTCGTTCTGCTCTGGCGTTGACTTTTTCACTGATGCAAATGAATTAACTCCAGCTATATGCTAATGCCGCTAAGAACACAATTCAGAAATTACAGAAGGCTATTTTGGGGATTTTCTTTTCTGTGGTGAAAGACCCTTAGCTCTCCCAGTCTTTCAAAGTAAGCCAAAGCATTCAGATGTTGCTAGTACAAACTGCATCATGCGAGACACAGACATAAAGAGTAAAACAAGTGCTGTAATTTAACATTCAGGCAAGTGTTGCAAAGCCCCCTACGTATTGTTGCAGGGGAACAAAAGTTTAGAACTGACTCCTCTTTCCAGAGCAGTAAAGGAACCCCCTGCTGGCTTTTTGTTTGGTTGTTGTGTTTTAAATTACAGCCTCGTGGTTTGTGCAATTACAAGAAGAATGTATAAATGGAGCTGCTTGGCCTAAGGAATTTCTCATAGCACAAAGCAATCCAAAACACTATGATCCTTGCTTGTTTGTTTGCTTTTCATGTTGCCAACCGCTTCCCACCACAAATCCTTTCCATCCTTTCCCCAATTACCCCTTGCCGCAGTTCACCAGGTCCCCTCTTCCGCACTTGAGCACTTTCAGGTCTGAGGTGACCACAGGAGGGTTTCATCCCAGCACCACCCCAGAATTCTGGGTTCACTGTGACCGTTCCCCAACAGCCAGGGCTGCTGGGGCCAAGCTGAGTACACCACAGGTACTCTGCCCTCCTACATTGTGTTTCCAACACTGCTCCATTTCAAAAAAGAAGACGGCAGTCAAAACGCAAATCTCCCTTGAAAGAAACTGCTCACCCTCCCCGTGGGCAGAAAAGCAACCAGTCCTGTAATGGCCAACCAACTCGGTCCCTCTGCTTTCAGTGCCTGAGCACGCACAAGGAAGGAAAACTCATCTCCTGGCCCTTTGTGTAACGTTTGCCTCAGCGCTAGCCCCCAAGCTGCCCGCAGCACAGCCCTCCCTGTGCAGGTTGAGAGTGTTTCACGCTGTTAACTGTGGGCCAAAGGGAAGTCTGAAAGCATTTGTACAGGTTCTGTGCCAAGGAGAAGGGGTGATGCTGCTGACCAGAATAACCCAAATTCGCTTTGAAACCCAAGGCTGTGCTATGGAGACAACAGCTTTTGCTACTCTGGGCACAGGTGGTGGCACCCATGACCAGGCCCACTGCTCCAGCTTGACAACATCCTGCCCTGTGTGACTGTGGTCAGTGTTTTTCTCCCCTTTGTGCTGGGAGTGAGAGCAGAGCACAGAGCTCATTGTTCTCAGGGATTTACAAGCTGGAAAATCATGCATGCCCTCTCCTTCCCTCCCCTTCCTCCCTCCCTCCCTCCCATCATCTCTCTCTCTCTCACTCGCATGTGGCACACACAGAGCAGCCATCTCCTCCTCCTCCTTTCTGTTCATCCCAGGCGGTTGCACCAAGCTCTGGGAGCACATCTGCACCGCCAGCCACACCTGCTCATTAAGCCAGACAGACTCGGGTGGCACTCGCAGCAAAGAAAGTTGCAGTTCAAGGGGTGAGAGGTGAAGAGATGCCTAAAAAAAATCTGCCAAAGTACAGGGATTAACACCAGCAATGCTCTGTAAATCATGGCACCGTGGGTGTCTCTTGGCTACTCAGGCCAACTAAAAGCAATAAAGGCAAAGCATAAACAAGACCCCTCCCCCGTTTAGACAGGAACTGACTGATGCTGGGGCTGTGGTGGGAATTGCATTACTTCAATGCAGAGTTGCAAAATTTTACTCATCCACTCCAGGCACGTCGTAGTTTGATGGACAAGCAAAATAAATAGATTTTTCATTATAAGTGTCCTACTAAAAGGCTGACAAATAAATCTTCCTGCAGTGGTATTACCTTCCCTAGTAGCTTGGGTGCTATGAAGGCCAGGCATATATAACAGGTATTTAAATGCATTTGTTCATACTCCTCTAGATTTGCCTTTCTGCATAACAATAAAAGTCCAAGTTTTCCTCTCAGCCATACTGGTGCAAATCCCAACTAAAAGCTACTGCTGTTTCCTATCTAGGAAGAAGGAGTTCATTCCAAGGATGTGTAAAGGGATAGTATCAGTCAGCCCACTAACATTTCTTGGTACATCCTGATTTTATCTGCTCTTCTGCTGGAAATAAAATGAAACAAACAAACGAACAAACAACCCAACCAAACAACCCAAAAAAAAACACCACCAAAAAAACCCCACTAACTAAAAAAAGGGAACCACTGTCAAAGTAAAACAAGAGGTTATGCTCTTGCTTCTCTGTTTTCTGGGTGCATCTGCAGTACACAGGGATCTTGGTAGTTCAACAGGAACTTTAAAAGGTGAGTTTACAATTTAACAGCAAAGGACTTGTCATTTCCAGCACAAATCTGTCCTAACTTCTTTCCTGGTTATGTTGTAGAACAAAAATACTTCTGAAAGGTTCCTCAGCTTTCTGTGCTTTCCTGTTTGTAGGCAGATAAAAGTCTTTCAGAGCTGGAGCGCAGTAAATTACTGCTTTGGTGATCTCTTGGCTTTCCTCTGTGCCCCTAGTTGTGCACGTTAATATCAACTGTAACTCAGGTGTGGCCAAATTCCATCGGCCCACATTGCTTTTAGCATCTGAAATGCAGGTTTTAATTCAATAAAGAAAATCCAGCTGTTCAGTTCAGGGATTTCTACACTCCTGTCATCCCAGTACCTAGCCTGCTACCTAAACAGAATTAGACAAAATAAAAATCTGCTGCAGTGATTAGCTCCCATCAAAAGATTGTTTTATCCAGTTTCTTCAGAGAACAAAGGACGTAAAGAGGATTTAAGCACAAAACAAGTGTTAGTCTCTCCATTGCTGGCGGCACCGAAAAGAGAACGCAGACAGCAAAGCTATCACCTCAATACGGTGTGTAATAGATTCCCTCTAAGCAGATCTGCACACTCACACCAAAGCATCTGCCAGCAGAACTAGCACAGGCACCAGCCAAGGACTGCTTAAACAGTGCAGCTCACGGAGCATTTCCTCAATCCGAGATGCAAAGCCCAGAAAAGGACTTCCTGGCTGGCACAGCTGCAAGTAGGCTCTGGCTCTCACAGCATCGCCAGGAGTGACACCCCGGACCGGCAGGACCCAGGCCTGCCTCTCACCAAGGCTGCTGTTTCAGCTGGCCCTGCACCTGCAGCTGAACCCCCTGCCAGCCCTGCTGCCACCTTCCACCCCGGTACCGCTCAAAGATGGTTCCAGCACCGGGAAGCTCTCCACATCCCAGTTTCATCTGCAGCCAGCCTGCCCAGCCAAGTTTAACCTACTTTCATTGCATGCTTGGAGAGAAAAAAAAAAAAAAGGAGCAAAAATAAGACAGGATTGTGCTGCCTCCATTTCAAGAGCACAGTGTCAGACACTCAGCTTCAGAAAAACTCCCCTGGGACTGTTCAGACTAGGAAAAAAATGTTGTTTGCAGTGAACTGCCTTAACTCGATTGATTATCCCACTTTACTGCCAATACAGACACGTTTCAGCCCCTCTCACACAAGACTCACAGGCCAAGTAAATGCTATGGACTGACACACCATTGCCAACACAGCTTTACTGTGTGGGCCTTGAACAAGCCTGAGATAGAAGTGACATTATTATGTCACTAGACTCAAGCTAGAAGCTATTTGTAGGCACATACAGTGCCTTTAATGTCACCATTTAGTGCTCATTTGCATGTACCGTACAAACATCCAGCCTCTTACGTGGGTGCTAAGACACAAATACCAGTGCTTAAGTGCAGGTATGTTAAAAATCTGTTAGAAAATGTCCTTCTCTTTCCTGCCCCAGCTTCTGTTGGTTTGAGACTGTGGTGGTGAATGCCAGGATCCAAACACATGCCATTAGACCACACTGATTTATATGCCCAAGTGTTCTAACACAAAGCTCTGCATCGTTAACTACTTTGGACAAAGTCAACCAACAACTTCTCTACCTTTATTAAACTACTTTTTCTTGAATGGTTCTGGGTTTATATGATGGATTCAGACACCTGACAACAGACTTCAGGGGGAAAAAAAAATCATCAGTCATAAATCTAACTGAGCTGGCATTACTGCTGAGAAGGAGAGCCCAAGTGAAATACAAATGTAAAAGCGTTTTCAAAGCTGTAGAGGCACTTCAACATGCTTGAAGCACACAGGCTGGAGGGCAAGGCTCAGTGGTGCACCCAGCCCAGTGAAGGCAGGCACACAACACGAGACACAAGAGGAAGAGGAGGTTCAGTGGGTACAAGCAGCCGGGACATGCTGGAAGTGCTGAAGAGGGCTCCAGACTAAGGTGCCCCACGGCCAAGTGTGTGCAAGGCTGTGGGAAGGTTGTCTGTGGGCCTGCCATTGTACCACTAATGATAGGGCTCTAAGGCTTGTCTCCAGCCAGCACTAGCTGCTGCCCTGACAGAGAAGCAGCTGTTTGAGCAGATGAATGACCAATGATCTGCACCTCCAGCTCTCCTCACCTTTTCCTGCACACAGGGCAGCGCTGTCTACACTGCTCCCTTTTGAGGCGGGGTTCACACAGCCACACTGCCAGAAGAAATGAAAACCTTCTGCATTTAAAGGTCCCCTCTGCACTGATTTGCTCTGTCCCTCTGATCTCTGCTCTTACGAAGATCACAGCTCCAATATAAAACATGTGCTTTTTACCTGTTCCTCAGGATTGTTCTGCCAAGGCTGACAGCAAATAAATTAAAAGAGGCTGAGAGAATGAAGAAAGACCTTCTCATCCTCAGAGCCTCACAGCTGAAGTAAAGGAAGAAAAACTGCTTAAAGCTCCCTCCTCCTTCCTCTCTCCCAACATCTACCTTCCTTTCTTTACAGTTCATGAGAGGCAATGTTCACATCCCACTAACAAAGGTCACACAGATGCTGTCATGACAAGCACTGGCCCAAGGTCTGATGCGGACTTGAGCGATGCACACCCACGACTTGTGGGCTCTCGAGTGGCACTCTTGTGTCCTCATGAAAAACATCAGGCAGCCAGCAAGCAAGCCAGTGGGGCTGGATCTGTGCTCACTGCACTCTGCCTGCTGCTGCAAACTCTACAGTCAAGGCCATGATCACGCACATGCTGTTCCACCCAGAGGGATGCAGCGAACCCCGGTAAAGTGTAGTAGCACAGAAGATTGAAAGAAGTCTGGAAAAGTTACTCAGAAGTCTGTAAGACTGAGACAATTTCCATCAAGCCTCATGAACCATCCTGCAGGTCTCAATAGCCACATCAAGTCATTGACACTGGGCAAAAAAGGAGATGTTGCAGCAGCTTGTCTCATCCAAAGGAAGCTGTAATTTCTATCGAGTTCAGGAAACCATAGAAAACCTGTAGGGTGCTGCGAGAGTGCTCAGCACTTCAGAATATTCTGCATCTCTGTTCTATCCTCCTTATAATGTGTACGCTGAAGCATTTCACATGCAGAAGGGACCTGACAGAAAGTTGCCTAGTACTGTTTGTTCGAGAAAAGGCTCAACCTTCTGCAGGAAACAAAAATGATTCATTGAAAATACTTCTCAAGTGGAGGGTTTCATTGCTGACGGGAAGTTTTCTGAGACAACTGCTGTGTCTCTCGAGCACAAACACTCCTATGTCCTCTCAGGTGAGGGTTACCTGGATGCTCTAGGTGTGCTCTCCACTTTCTTGCCTGTGTCAGCAGTAACGTTCATGTAGTTGCACAACAGACTGCACAAGAGGCCTCCCTGATTCCAGCCTGCTGTCCACCCAAAAGAGCTGTTTTCAGCTGTGCTGCTCCTCAGCCAGCCCATGATGGGCAGTGGGAACACAGAGCAAAGAGCAGGAGACATGTAGGGCAGCCTGTCTTGTTTCACCAAACCCTGACATAAGTGACTGGAATAACCTTGGCCTTAGGCTACTCTTTGCCCCAGTACTTGAAGTATCAACCACTCCCCATTTCCAACACCAGTTTTATTTAGAAACCACACTGCTCGCTGCAGAAAGAGGAACCTCATCCTCATGCCCACACTGAGCTGTCTGCCGTGGCATTATCTGAAGACAAAGGGTACAAACTAGCAGTTCAGCTGCGTGTCAAATGACAAAACTGGGTTTCTGAAACCTCTTTTTTTTCTTCTCCTTCCCCTTTCCCCAACAGATAGGCAGGAGGCATCTGCAGAGCCTCCCCTGGGGTCACTGAAATGTCTACAAGAGCCTCAGCAGTCAGGGCCAGTTTCTTTCTTTGCTGCCCTTCCACAAGTAGTCTCACTGGTGTCAGTGGGATTATTTGACTGACTGCAGGTAACACACTGTGATAACAAACGTGTCCAGTGTCGAAAAAACCCCAACAAACTCAAATGCATGACCTGAAGAGCTGGTAGGGAATATTCTCTCCCTCTCCTCAAAGGCTCTGGCACACAGCAGAAACACAGAGACTTCACGTGAAGATGTCTGCCTCTGATTTGAGAGGCTGACACTACGACAGTTTCTGTGTGGATAAGGATCATTCCTGACTGGGGTTCCAGTTCAGGAGCATCTGATGTGTTTCAGCTTCTTTCCTATTTCCAAGTAGCAAATTCATCACAGTTAAACAAGGACGTGCACAGAGGCAGGAGACTGACTGGATTAGAGCAAGAGTCATAATAGCCTCTCATCTTTAAGAAATGACCTTGATCAAGGTCAAAAATATTGGAAACAAAGAACAAAAAATGTACTGCCAATGCCCCTGTGGTGCCAATTCCCTGAATAAAGGACTCCAGTGTTCACTGCTGTCATTTCTGTAGCTGTTATGAATGCAGAAAAACCCAACTTATAAATAAAAAGCCCCAAAGATGCCATAACAAGCCTCGAGTCTCCAAACAGTTCCAACTATTAAATACTACCCTAATTTTAAAGGCTGTAATTGGCAACTGGTTATTTAAAACTAATCTTTAAGCAGTGCTGTAACAAAACCCTGCTTTTCCTGTGAAAAATCAAGAGCTCTATCCAAGTCAAACACTTCTTAAGAGATCTTGCCACCCTCCACTGCAGCACTGAAAAAAAATGCATTAGCTGATATATAGGTTGACTTCCTCCCCCTTTTCTGCTCATTACCATCAGTTTTGAGAACTGATTAGCTGTGGTTGTTATTCATTAGCCACATCTCTAAAATCTGAATTATAAACACCTCTGTGAGGTCTTATTCTAATCAACCTATTTTGAGTCTTGCAATTAATACTAACACCAGAAAAATAATTGAGCGGTGTACATTTCAAAGCCCATCCCTTCTTCCCACAGAAACCTGGGCTTGGGTTTGCATGAAAGGGAAGACTAAAATAAGATCTACAAACCCTGCCATCCCCACTGCACAGCCTTCTCCCATGCACACTGCAGCCAGTTCGGGTGCTGAATGCAGGTGACATAATGGGCACACGGTAAATAGGAAGCAGCCAGCAGTGATTTTCCTGATGGGGTCAGATGCTGCACAGCTGATAGATCTCAGGAAGAGAAGAACATACAGGCATGACAGATGAAGTGACTGCCATTGGCTGTGTGCTCATGCTGAATACTCAGCTATGGACAATAATCAATTACTTGGAGCTACTAATGATACTGATCAAATGCACTTAGCACTCAGCAGCTTGAGGACTGCCATCCTCTCGCTTGGGAAACAGAGAAGCTACCCCCGGGCACGATGATGATGTAAGAGGTTGGTACCAGCAAAATCCTCAAAGTCACCAAGAAAATCAACTTCCTTCTTTGTTTCTTCCCTCCTAAAATTATGTGTTAAAAATATAGGAGTAAGCTCAGTCTTTCCCTTAAGACAACACGAAGATACTAAGGCCACCTGGGAAAGGCTGAGGCCAGCAGTTTGCATGGAGGGATCTCCCCATTTGAAGGATGTCTCACAGGACACAGTGTATTGTCATCACACAGTGGCTTCCAGAGGTCTGCCTAACGGGCTGCCTGGTGTCCTAACATTACTCCCCAGGACTGACCTGTGATCCAGTGTGATTTGGTACCCTCGTGGAATGGTTTAGGTTGGAAGGGACCTCAAAGCTCATCCAATCCCAATGCCCCACCATAGGCAGGGACACCTCCCACTAGCACAGGTCACTCAAAGCCCCATCCACCCTGGCCTTGAACCCCTCCAGGCAGGGAGCAGCCACAACCTCCCTGGGCAACCTGTGCCAGTGTCTCACCACCCTCACTGCAAACAACTTCTTCCTAACATCCAGTTTTAATCTCCTCTCTGCCAGTTCAAACCCATTGCCCTTTGTCCTGTCATTACAAGACCTTGTCAATAGTCCCTCCCCAGCCTTCCTGTAGCCCCCTTCAGATACTGGAAGGATACTACAAGGTCTCCTTGAAGCCTTCTCCTCTCCAGGCTGAAAAGCCCCAACTGTAGCCTGTCCTCATAGGACATCATTATCATCAGCTCAGGATGTTGACCTCTTTCCAGCTTTTACAAGCAGGGAATATAAAAAGTGTTGCCACTGCTTTCAGAGAACACAAGATGATACAAGCTAAGAAGTGTTTTTCCTCAAGAATCCCAAACCACAACTCTCACATTTAAGGGCTGGAACACAGGTGAACATTTGGGGGTTTGTTCAGTGAGTTTGGTTGGTTTTTTGTTTGTTTGTTTATTTTTTTTAATAACTAAGGCCTCCTTTATGCACAAAAAAAAAAAAAAAATCTGCTGCTTTAACTGCACAGGTTGTTTACTCCCTATTCCTATAAAGAAAAAAGGATTCATTGAACAGTGATAGAAGGTAGTGGTACCTGAGATTATACCCTTAATTTTACCTTTCCTTTATAGGGTTAAAAAGAAGTATTACTCTAAGTGACTGGAAGTCAGTTCTTTAACTGGCAAGAAACACAGTGAGTTAGACCAGACCTAATGTCCTCTCAGCTCCCAGAACTTGGATTCTGGGCATCCGAAACCAATGTTTTATCCCTTGGGAATCACTCTTCCTTCTGTTATACGGCAGACAGTCCCATAGCAACACTTGGCCCACACGGATCAGTCAGATGAAAGACCCTCCCAAACATCTCTACAAGTACACTGCATTTAATCACCACAAGAAAAATAAATGTCGAATGCATTACCCAACAGAACTGTCTGAGGGGAATTTGTACCAGTTAGTCCTGCAGATAACTGTGCATTCCCTGGCAGCCTCTTTCCTCAATGCAGCAAATGAACCGCAGAAAATGTATTACACTTCAAATAATAATAAACCAGCAAATGGGCAAAGTGCAGGCCTGTACCACCAAACCTTTTTTGCAAACCCTGTGCCAAGATGACTGCTCATCTCTTCTGAGGTTACCTCCTCCCAAGCATCAGCCACAAGGCAGTGTGCACCACCCTTGCTTGAAGAGCGAGTTTTGACAAGTGGACTGCAGTAACTGTTTGGATTTTTAGCTAAAATTTGCTCAGTGTGGAATGAAAAGTAGATTCCTCACCACAATGCACAGCCAGGGTTCATTAAATTGTTAAGAAAGAAGCTTGTACTAAGAGCCCTGCTTAGTTAGTAATTATTCATTACTGAAAGAGCTAGCTCTAAATATGCCAGCAATGATGGTTAATCCCTTCTTTCCCTCCCTCCTTCCTGCAGACAGTGCCACAAAAATCCTTCCCAGCTGCCAGTTCTCAGAAGCTCAGTTCTAGGACTCAGAATAGCTCAGAAGGACAGCAGCTTCTCCTAACTGCAGATGTGCCAGCCTTCCAGTGAGTGCGGATGGTGGCTGATAAGTTCATAGCAAGGCTGCTGGGGGCAAATACAGCTTGGTCTGCACAAATGACCTCGTGCAGCATCAGGTCCAAGAGGTCCAGCACGGGTCCCTACAACTCAATCTGTTAGATCCTCCCCCCTCATTACTGCCCACGATAATGACACAAACTGGGGTTTGTTAAGCCCCAAAACCACATGACAAAGCCCCTCCTGTTTTCTTGCTGTCTTCAACAAATGGAAGAGTGCAGCCAGTCTCTTAGCAGATCCCATAGTGGTAGCCGAACTCTGGAGCAGGCCATCCATAGAGACTGTGGGTTCTCCAGTCTTGGAAATACTCAAAGCTCCATCACATATCTGATGGAGCTGACTGTGCTTTGAGAAGGAGTTGGGCTGGATGATCTCCAAAGCTTTGACTACATTACCCTTATTCTGCAATCCCAGTTTAGGAGAAGGACCTACATAGCTGTAGGGATTTCTTCTCCCCTCCTGTTATTTAGCCCTGGAATACAGCAAACCAGAAGAGCACTAGGAGGTGAGGACAGAGGAACAGGTACTCTCATTACTGCTATTCAATTAGTTATTTCAGTTGGGAATACTGAAGGCAGAAGGGTATCTTTTTTCCTGCTCTGTCTGTGCTGCCCATGTGTGGCTACAGTGGATTCTGACAGGTGGCTAAGGCTTACAGGCACTTCCACAACAAACATGAGCTTGTTGTAAGCTTGAGGCACCTCAGGTGCTTTCTGCTAGTGTAGAAAGCACTCAAACATATACAGTCAAGGGAAAAAAACCAAAACAACTCAACTAAACAAAACACCCTCTGCTCAATTAAAACACATCAAAAAGGCAGGGAAGGGGGAAGTAAATCCTATCTTTCCTGTGAGCAGACATTAAACCAACGAGGTTTGTATTGTGCAAGCTGGAACAATTTCCCTGCTGGTCACAGACTCCTGAGAGCACACCAGAGAGGTTGCGAATTTAACGCAACTTGTTCATGCTGTGCCTTAAGTTATTCCTCTTCCTCTCTGACCCATCCAAGGGCTGCTTTGAGGAAATCACTAGTAACTTGTTGCTGCGTTACATTATACAACTCGGTTCTTAAAAAGCCGCCAGAAACTAACTCTTTCCTGTGACACACTCAATCTGGTGGCTATTCCACAGACCCAGCTACAATCCATTATCAAAACCATCAAGTATTTTCTCCACGGTATTAGGCAGCAGGCACCTAGGTATGCATCTTAGGTATGCATCTTCAGTGATCAAAGAGATTATCCTTGATGAATTGTTACCTTGAGCAAATAACTCAGAAATAAAATAATTCCTATCATTTGAAGGCCTCCAGAATATTTAATTCACCGTGTCATTCCAATTCTCCCTTCCCTCATTCATCTGAACGCTGCTCTCAGACGTGTGCCTCTCTTACCTTTCTCTGGGACTAGAAAACTAGTTTTGCATATTGAATCATTATTTCCTTCCATGGATGTCTCTGGGTTCCTTTGACAGCTTTATCTTACTGATGAGGATAAATGTTCTTTCAGCAACTACTGCCAGACTGCCCCCATTCTCAGATGTCAAAGGATGCAGTCAAAAGAATCTGTCAAAAGTAACTCACGTGGTCTGAGGGGTCTGAATACTGCAACTGAGAGTCTGGAAAAAACACTTGGTACGTGGTAGCTCTGGCTAGGTTCACTTCAGCACCAGCACCCAACCCTTTCTTTGCCTCTTCATTCCTCCTGGGTGCCATGGGAATTCTTCATTTGAAAACCAAATTAGACAGACTTCAGTATTTCTGAAGATGAGATTGCCTTTTCTCCTCAGATTGTGCAGGTACTCGTGTCTAGAAACTTTCTGATGCATAAAGGAAACAAACTAAAGAATGATAATTTGCACTTCAACCAGAATTCTGTAATGAATTGGGGCTTCTATCACGACTTCTTTTTGCTGACATTGAGATGGACTCTGGAAGCTGATGTTCATTTTTCAGAGCTAAATGCAGGCTGTACTAGCTGACAAGGATTAGCAAAGGCAACTAGACTGACCCCACAAGTGCTAACAGGATCTCTAAGCCATTGAAGGCACACACAGTAGAAAGCCAAGTCCTCTCCCCTTCACCCACCCCATGGAGAGACAGTGATTGGCATAGGGGCTCCTGTACCACAGGGACCCCACATCAATGGCAGTACTACTTAACTCCTGCATTCCCAATGCCACACAAGTGGTACCAGGAAGCTTTCCGTGCAGTGCCCTGGTGTAAGCCTTGCCTTCTCTGGGCTCCCAAATAGGACACAGGCAGGTTTTGAATATCTCCAGAGAGGGAGACTCCACACCCACTCTGGGCAGCCTGGTCCAGTGTTCTGTCACCCTCACAGGGAAAAAAAACTCCTCCTCATGTTTCCATGAAACTTCCTGTGCCTCAACTTCCATCTATTGCCCCTTGTCCTGTCACTGGGCATCACCTGGCAGAGCCTGGCTCCATCCTCCTGGCACTCACCCTGCACATATTTATAAACATTGATGAGATCACCTCTCGGTCTCCTCTTCTCCAAGCAGCACAGCCCCAGTTTCCCCAGGCTTTCCTCGTAAGAGAAATGCTCCATTCCCATCATCATCTTTATGACTATGCACTGGACTCTCTCAAGCAGTTCTATGTCCTTCTTGAACTGTGGAGCCCAGAATTGAATACAGTACTCCAGACGTGGCCTCACCAGGGCAGAAGAACCTCTCTGTACCTACTAGCCACAGCCCTTTTAATACACCCCAGAATGGCATTGGCCCTCCTGGCCACAAGAGCACACTGCTGGCTCATGGTCAATTGACATAAAATGTTCATACCCACAGAACGGCAAAGGCACTGGGGGTCAGAGTTCTAGAGATCAACATGAGCTGTTCAGCTCTTGCCAGCCAGCAAGCCCTGTATGTATGCATGCACACACAATGCAGCCTTCCTACAACCTTTTATCATCTTCAAGAGTGAAAAGATCAAGTGGCAATGGCACTTGAGAATTATCCAGCACCTCCTTTCCAGTGCAGATAAACACAATGCTCATATCAAACCTGAGCCACTGCGAAGGGCCTGCTGACTGACAGCAGTACCCTGAGCTGCTGTCTTCTCCCAAGGCACTGCCTCCCCAGCCTTAGTTTAAAAAGAATTAAATAAAATGATTCAAAACATCTCCTCTCAGGCTGTTTTTTCCTGAAGTACCCTGTTATTCTGGATCACAGAACTTGGGAGCCAAGGACCCTATCTTGGATAGTGCAACAGATGCTTAAAGACTGCATGAAGCAAGGCAAATTAATAGAGAGGATGCCTGCCCTTGTATACACTACCCAGCTTCCTACAGTTAGCCAGTGGCTCTGGAATCCTTGGACCTGCAAGAAGGACAGTTTGACATGGCCCTCCTAAGAATTTGCCCAGTTTCTCTTTTGATCCAGTTCAGACTTTTGCCCATTATTGCAGCCCATGGTGGTTTCACAGCCTCATTGCCTGCTCTGCTCCTGTTTGCACTGCCTGCCCGGGGTTCCCATTGTCCCTGCATTTATTTCTTGCACCCATTTGCCACATTGGTACAACTCTCACACCTCTTCAGATCACTCACCCAGGCCAAACAGGGCTCAGCTCTCTGCAGTGTTCCATCAATGGAAATCTTCAGGCAGCAGCACTTGTGTCTCTAAAGGCCCTCATCTCACATTTTAACTGTGGGTTTACTGTACAAAGAATAAAAAGTGTTCCTGTGAACACTGCTGACCTCTTGGCTTGCAGCATGCCTGCAGCTTTGGCATAACTGGGTGGCACTTCTGAAGACACTTCCTACTGAAGATATTTCCTACATATAAAACACACAGCCTTTGCTGAAGCTCATCTCAAAATGGAGCAGTGTGCTACCTGCAGTGATGTAGCCCCTGCCAGAACACACAGTCAGCTCTCACTCCCAACAAGCAGAAACACCAAAGCAGCAAAGACTGAAATGAAGGAGCTATTTCCACCACTCAGCAAGCAGTGCTCGGAAGCACGTTTTAGATGAGACCAGTACTCCTGAACCACATGCTGCTCTGCTCAGGCTGTTCTCTAGTTGCTCCAAACCTCAGGAGCCCAGCAGCTCAGGCACACACTGGGGCAGTCCTGTGCAGGTGGCCAAAGTGGTCGGTTCACCCAGCGGGGTGTGCACGTGTCAGCATTAAGGTGGGACTGGCCAAGATCCAAGCCAGTTCCAGGCATGGTTCCTCTGAAGTGTTGCCCAAGTCACAGGTCTGAGTGGATGCTTTGTCCACCTCACTGCAGTAGGTCTAGCTAGGAGAGTGCAGACAGCACACAGATGTGCCTGTCTGCATTTCCCAGAGAACCTGTTAGGGAGATCCTGAGCTGTCCTTGCGAATGAGCAATTACTGCCTGCCACCAATGCTGCCTTGAGACCTCCGTCTGCAGCAGGTTACTTGGCATGACTGCAACTTAGGAGGTATTTTTCAAAAGGCTATTTTGGGATGCAGCCAGATCTTTACAAGGTCCTGTAATTTCAATAATGAAATTACAGCCAGAATTTAGCACTTGTGGAACTGAAGGAAATGAAAGGTGGTTAAGTAATGCTCGCTCCCATTTTCTTTTTTTTTTCCTTTATGACATCTCTCAATCTGCTAAATAAAACCCACACAATCCTTCACCATCAAGAACACAAATCATAAACCCAGCTTCCTGAAAAGGCAGCAAGCAGAAGGCTGGGAAGCTCCAAAGGGACGTGGCTGAAAAGAGAATGCTGTGCACTAGAAGTGATCTGAATGCTCTTGTGCTTGGGTCTAGTTTCTGTTGTGCTTAGTGGATCTGGCCTGGTATATTTAAACGAGATAGAATCCATAGGAAAAAAACCAAATTCATTAAAGTAGTAAAAATTGAAATGCTGCCCAAATACTAAACAGAGAGAACATTTTGGTCCCGGGCTGGAGTAGAGTCCTTTAGAGAGATATGAGGATACACATTGATTAGGACTTGGTTTCCATTAAAATAATAATAATAAAACAATATTAAGAAGGCCCCTCCTGCCTTATGGGCCTTTGAAAAGTCTTCCCTTGAACTACAAACATTCAGTGGAGACCACGCCTTTAAAAGAGACCTTTTCACGCATGGGGTTTATATGGAGTGCAGGCACTGCAGCTGAACTGGCATAAAGCAAGCACTGAAAACCAAGGCTCAGAGGAAATCAGAGCATACCTGGCCCCACCTCAGGTTTGGCCTCAACCATAGGCCAAACAGTAACACAAAGAGCCACAATCATTTCTTAATTCCTAATTCCAGCTAATAGGAATTTTAACTACCGATTTACAATCCCTTGTGTCCCTCCAGTGAAAAAGAATGAGGAATGAAACCCAGATCTGCAGCAGACCCCGTAGACCCAATAGCAAAAACCCAAACCAACCCAAGCTGGAAATGGTTGCTGTGCAAAGAACAAATCATACTCCTAATGTGATCTGGCACTTTGACTTGGGTCCCGTAGCTGCAGTTTAATCATCTCTTAGACACAGCCAATTTGCTAGGATACAATGGGACCTGTAGCTAATAACATTGCTCCACAAACAAACTCACTCCTCTTTTGTCAAAGTGATTATGAAGAGCTCCCACCTATTTTCCATGAACTGCATCTGCCTAACCATCCTGGTTCTGAGGTGACATCATGAGTAACTGGCCTGGTTTGTGTCACTGTGGTGGGGAGGGATGAGGCAGTACTCTGCAGCAGACATCCTCACTGCTGCTCTCTCTTGGTTTACACTGACATTTAACATTTTGTTCTTACTTTCAACATGAGAAAACACAATGGTGTAGATAGCTGAAATCACAGCTGATAGTGAGGACACAGAGCAGATCAAAAGAAGTAGGTTTAACCTCTGTGCATAGCTCCCAAAACAACATGATGCCATGGAAAATCTCAGCCTCAAACTTCACAACTCGGTCATAGAAAATACTGCAATCGAAGTGTGGCCAGATTCAGCAAGGTACCAGTTGGCTGACATCCCCTCTGGCACCACCAGATCTGCACAGCACCCCTTGTTTGAGAGCTCTCTGAGCCTTTCTAGTTAAAAGTACTTCTGCTTAGTAAATCCCAAACGCTTCACTGTTAACTGCAGCCAGCTGATTTTTGGCTGAAGTGGATCAAGAAGCACTCACACAAGCAGTGCCATTCCAGGTTGGTGAGGGCACTCAGCTCCTGCAGGGGTCACTGAGAACTGCAGGTTAAGCTCTTTATAACTCATTACAACTCTCTGAAGATGCTATTCCTACCCTGAGCTTGCATAGGCTGGCTGTGAATGCAGCTCAGAACACCCTGCATCTGCAAAGGCTGGGGGAAGAAGGCACAGAATCACAGAATGACAGAGGCTGGAAAGGACCTTGAAAGCTCATCCAGTCCAACCTCCCTGCCAGAGCCGAATCACCTATACCAGATCACACAGGAATACATCCAGGCAGTTTTTGAATATCTCCAGAGAGGGAGAAGTCATTCTGCTATCACATGGATTAGAAAATGTTTAGGACTGGGGTGTTTTTGAGAAAGATGACAAGAACCAGAAGCCAACCCTCTTCCTTTTCACCATCCAAATTAGTGCTGCAGACATCCAGAATTGTGTATGTGACATAAGGAATTACAAAACCAGCCTGTTTGGTCCACCTCAGTATACTGCACACTCTCAGTACAAGAGTGGTCACTTTCTGTTTGGGTACTGTGACGGTTTGGGAGTTCCCCGCCCCTCCCACTTGTAAAATGACCCAGACTAGAACACAGTCAGCTGGAAGTTAAGAGATGAAGCTCTATTTACAGCTTAGCACAATATACAAGCATGTANCTGGAGGGGGGATTAGAAGAAAAGCAGTTAATGGAGTTATTCAGCAGAGAGAAGAAGCCAGAGCTGCTAGCCTGCACTAGATCGCTGTGTCCCGTGACACAGACCAACTTATCTTTTTGTTTGGAGTACCTTTTCCAAACATCTCAGCAAGCCTATGAGTGAAGTAGACATCACCATTGTTTTCTTCTCACAGCCTATAACATAATTTTTCTCTATTAAAATATTCCAATTAGCTCAAACCAGCACAGGTACAATGAAGACTCTCTTCATCTTACTCACTTCTGAGTGGCACACAGGTGAAAGGACCTTTCCCAACCACCCACCCTCCAAAGCCATGCTAGAAGCTGTGGATGAACTCCTGCCACTTACACCACCAAAGCAGTCCCACAACTCACTTAGGTGGGATCAGGGTTTTCCTGTGAGTTTCATCAGTTTCTTTCCTTCTCCCTTAAGTTATGACCTGTACTAAAAGACTTATTAATGCCAAACTGGTATTTTGGCTGCACCTATTGTAGCAACAATTCTTAATTTCAGGGGACAACTATTTTCTACTTGTGAATTTTTAATTAAAAATACTTTTTTTTTTCCTTTATTAAAAGGAGTCAATCTGATCCAATCAAGGTCAGTACAAGCCTGGAATCACCTCCCCATTTTTAATGCCTATTCAGACAGGCATCAGGTTTCACATATGCATCAAAAAGAGCTCATTTCAATGCATTTCAGACAGCACAGGTACTTCACAATGGGTTTATGGTTGTGTTCTTTTCTTTATTAACCATAGCACGTAAAGTAAAAGCACAAAGGCAGTGCTCAAAGAGAAAAATCCCAGAATGCTTCAGGAAAAAAAAAAATATATATAAACAACCATTCTGCTGTTCTCTAATGTGTTACTAAAGACACCATCATCCCTCATCCCTCCAGAAGTGTTCTTAATTAAATAAGAATCTATTAAAAAATACAGTGCCCCTCAGCATAAGCTCCCACCCCCACCCTTCTCTTTCAATTTTAAAAATGATCTGTCTCGCTTCTCCCTGCCTAGGAGCTCATTAGGAACAGCCCCTTCTGCACATATGCATCACCTAACAGATTTGGAGGCAGACAGAAGAAAGAGAGAGAAAGACATTCAGAAAGGGAATGGAAATAGCAGGCCTGCAAAACAAGAAAGCAGCTACCAGCAAAGAGCACCCAAAGAGCAAACAAGGCTGAGAGAGGAATGCTGGGGTTAAACCTAAACCATTGCTTAACTCTGCAGCAGTGTTGGCCCAACTGAATTCAGTTATCACCAATAACCAAGGCAGTCAGCCAAATCCATCAAATCTGGGTGGCAAGAAGTCACCACTAAACCTGTCTCACACTTCCAAGGGAAGCTCCAAGCACAGCCACCATTCCTGTCCCACTGCCTATGGCTATGTGCAGCCCAAAGGATCCTTCCCTGCATCCACTTCCATACATTGCCCAGCTCACCTGTCCAAGTTGATCAGCCAAAAAGAGCAATGACCAGATTCCTGTCTGAAAGCTACAGAGATGACAAAACCAGAGATTTTTCAACCCATTTTCTTCAGTGGAGCTTTGCTTGAGGAAATAAATCCCAAGAGTTCACCTTAAAAATCACTTTTCCATCCTGCAAGAACTTTTCCCACCTTGAGCCAGATGCCCTAGGGAGCAGTATGGCATTTGTTGATGGCAAGCAACTTCAAACAAGAAGTTCCCTTTGACCTTTACTCTGTGGCAGGATAAATGGTAAAGTAAAAAGTATTTCCTCAACCTCTCTGAGACAGGGAGGGCAGGGAGAAGGGAATAGGCACCACAGGAGTCCTGCCATGAGACCAATTCAAAATGCAGTGAATCTGCCTGCCCTAGTGCTAGCAGAGGCTGAATTCACACCTAACCTTCAGCCATTGCTTAAAACACCTGCAAAGAACAACCTGAACTCCAGGTCTAACAGGGATTTTTACATAACTTTCCAGATGCATCTGCCCAAAAGGTGGCTTTGCCCTCAAGGCTGCACTGATCCCTGAACATTAACCTGTCCCTCCTGATACCTGAGGTGTAAAATTACACTAAGCCTCATGCACCTAAGTAGATTTTGTGGATTTTTTTTTTTTTTTTTAATAAGCAGTTTATGCAGTGGCTTTTAAGCAGCCTCATAGAGCTGCCTGGCAGGTCCTTCAGCACTGCGCTGAGTAGATGCTTCCATCTCTGAACCTTGGAAAGTTGTGCTAGAAGGGACCACAAAAGGGGATCCAGAATGAGGCCCACAACTAAGGTTTCCTCCTCCCACATATCATGAATCTGTCCTTCATTTACACTACAATGGGATTCGATCCAACCTCAAAGTTCCATTCAGTAAGTACCGTGCATCCCCCCCTCAACACCAGAAGATGCTGTGGTGTTTTGTTTGAGGAGGCTCCTAGGAATTCCTTTGCTTGTGCATGTAAGAAACAAAGGGATGCAGCCTGACAAAATGTCTCACTGATCTGAAGAAAAGAGCATCCAGAAGAGATTTTGTCTTCCACCAGAAAAAACAAGGAGTTTATGATCTGTTCACCTTGGCCTTTCTTCTGAAGTTGCAGAGCCAGCCCCTCGCCGAAGCTCCATTTTCATCTGATGGCTTTTTTCCAGCACACTCTCCTGTGTCAGTTTTGTTCTTTATGATTGCTAAGCTCACATTTGTGAGAGAGGACAGATAGCAAAAGCTATAAACCAGAGTGAGGTAACTGCAGTCACACTGAGCAGCAGGCTTGATTAGATTTTTAATAATGCCAGGGTATTAAGTAGAACTGTGACAAGAACAACAGACTCCAAGAAGCCAAGGAGGTACCTACAGTTTTAATAAATCCTTTGCTGTTCTGGGAAGCAGGAGGGTGAGAGAGCACTGATCTCAGCATGTCAAACTGAGGCAGCAGCTTAGAAATTAGACCTGGAATGTCACTGGACTACTGCTGGGAAGCCACATGGAAAGACATAGGTTCACATTCTACAGTTTGAGTAGTCAGCTCTCAGTTTCTAATGTCTCTTCCTGAAAAGCATTTGAAAAAGAGTAAAAGCTATTTACACCTCAGATAATTTTACAAAGCAACCCCAGATCTGCATTTAGATCTACAGGATCTATAGACTCCTGAGTTTTGCCTTACACAGAGTTGTTTCAAAACAGAGGCTATACACCAGAATTTTGCTTTCAGTCTTTTAGCCTCTGCCAAGCTGCACTCAGACCATGTGTGCTGGTTTGAGCTAATTGGAATATTTTAATAGAAAAAAAATTATACTGTAGGCTGTGAAGGTAAAAACCATGGTGATGTCTACTTCACTCAGAGGCTTGCTGTGATGTTTAGGTATAAGAAAACCAAAACCAAGAAGATAAGAGTCTCTCGAGCTGGCAGTCTGGGTCACGAGGGACCTTGCTTGCTGCTTGGGTCTTGGGCTAGCAGCTCTGGCTTCTCCTCTCAGCTGAATAACTTCACTAACCACTTTTCTTCTAATCCTCCCCAGCTGATCCTCCTTGCGTGTAAGCCAAACCTTGGGGTAAGGTGTGGGAGTGGGGAGAAGGTGGAAGGGTGGTTGGGAGCCCCTCCTGGGGTCTCTGATTTCTGGGAGGGGAGTTGTGTGTCTGTATTACCTTAAACTTGTATATTTCTGTAAATATTCCTGTATATACTGTATATATTTGCTTGTATATTGTGCTGAGCTGTAAATAGAGCTTCATCTCTTAACTTCCAGCCGGCTGAGAGTCTAGCCTGGGTCATTTTAAAGTGTGGGGGGTGGGAAACTCCCAAACCGTCACACCATGGCACTGCTGGCACCTAACTGTTTGCAAGCCATCTGGGCAGATGCTGTGCCCGAATGCCAGACTCAGCTGGGCACCTAAGGGAAGGGACAGCCTTGTTCCTGCTGTAGCAGCACTCCAGGGGCCCTCCCTGTTGCCTGTCCCTACCTCCTCCCCATATAGACTCCTTGGCTTCCTGACACTTGAACAGACAACATCAATAACATCAAACAATACCTTGCCTTGTGCTTTTGCTTGGTCTCTGACCATGCCTTCACCTGGCCCTGGGGAATGGCCCAGTTTTTTGATTTCTCCACTTCTTGATCTTGCCCCATACTGATTGGTTGGGTTTTTGTTTGTCTGGTTTTTTTTCCTTTCTCTCTTCTAGGCTCAAATGGATCGAAGTGAAGCAAACTTTTTTGTGATTAACTAATGCAAGCTTATGCCAAACAGCTACAGAGAAAGTCTTCTTGCATAAGAAAGCAAGATCAGAAAGGCTGTCAGTAAAGAAGAATGCTTTGTTTGGTCCTGAATAATGAGGAAACATAAGGAAAAGCATGGAGAAAATGTTAGTAAGAGTCATTAAAAGCAAGCAATGTTCACAACTTTGCCAGTGCCTACTTCCAGGTCACAATTAAAACACCGTTTTATCAGTAGCTTAAAATGAAGGAGATACAATTTCCAGTAATGAATCTTAGCCCTACAAAAAGAAGATAAAGAAAAAGGGCAGGAAAAAAAAGGCCTTCGGAGACTCCTTTCTCTCTAACACACAGACCTGCTGCTGCATTGATGGAATTCTGAGCTGAACAACACTTGGATACAAACTGCATCAGAACCTCCAAGTACCAGCCTGAGTAAGAGATGTTGTTCATCCTCTTTCATGCATATAAACTTTGCCTGTCCTATGGAGAAAGGCATGTAACAGTTATTGGAGTGATGGCAATTCAGTTACTGCCCCAGGACAGAACTGTTCCTTCTCAGAAATCCAGCTGGGTATTTGCATGTATTTCAGAATGAAGAGAACAGAAAGCATCTTGTCCAGGTACAGAATAATCCTGCTCCTAACCTACCTGGCTGGTTAATGAACACAAGCAGTGACATCCTCCCCAGACAGCCAGGTTGCAGGAAAGAAAAAGGCAGTGGCAGGGCAGGGAGTGACAGCGCAGGGGCTCCATGTACCCAGCCACCCACTGAGGGCAAAGGAAGAACTCTTATGCATTAAGTTTAATATTAATGTGCATGATAGTTATTGCAATCTCTACTCTTGAAATGACTTGGGTTTATGTTACAGTGAAGGCCAACCAAGAGAAATAAAGCATCTCTCCTCTTGGTACTCTCTACTTAAGTGGCAGCAGTAAATATTTTTAAGAGTAGCGTTGTCAAACCTCAAGCACAGGTTCATCCCTCCAGATTGTACATCATGCAAGCTTCTTATCTACCATTTCATTATGAGCTTCCATAAACTAACTTGGAGCTGCCTCTCTCCACATCCAGTTATTGCCTGAATTTGTTTCAGTGAAAAGTCCTGCCCTTCTAATCCTCCCACACACAAAACAACTGCTTCAATTCTGCTGAAAGCAAACTACCTCTACATACCTGCCCTCCCTGCCTGCCAGCAATGGTTCAATAACTCCAGAGATCCAACTTCTTCCCATCTCACAGCTTTAAGGAAAAGGTAAAAACCTATTGGTAAAAAGCCTATTTCTTATGTTCTTAAGAGAAATGTGAATCTTTTCATGACTCACTTTTCAAATCAGCTCCTATTGCCTTTCTTCAAAAGACAAAAGTAATGGCAGATCAGGGAGGTGCTGGAAGCCTCATCCTTGGAAGTTTTTAAGGATCACAAGATGACAGGATGTCAGGGGTTGGAAGGGACACAAAGAGATCAAGTCCAACCCCCCTGCCAGAGCAGGACCGGACAACCCAGCTCAGGTCACACAGGAACACATCCTGACAGGCCTTGAAAGTCTCCAGAGGAGACGACTCCACAGCCTCTCTGGGCAGCCTGTGCCACTGCTCCGGGACCCTTACAGTCAAGAAGTTGCCCCTTGTGTTGAGCTGGAACCTCCTGTGCTGCAGCTTCCATCCATTGCTCCTTGTCCTAGCACAGGGAGCAAGTGAGCAGAGCCTGTCCCCCCCACCCCCGACCCTCAGATATTTATAGACATTGATTAAATCCCCCCTCAGCCTTCTCCTCTGCAGACTAAGCAGCCCCAGGTCCCTCAGCCTCTCCTCATCAGGTGGTGCTGCAGTCCCCTAATCCTCCTCACAGCCCTCCACTGGACTCTCTCCAGCAGATTCCTGTCCCTCAAACTGGGAAGCCCAAAACTGAACACAGTACTCAAGATGAGGTCTCACCAGGGCAGAGTAGAGAAACAGGAGAACCTCCCTCAGTCTGTTGGACACACTCCTCTTAATGCACTCTAGGATCCCATTGGCCCTCTTGGCCACAGGGCACAAGGCCAGGCTGGATGTGGCTCTGGGCAAAGCTGACCTAGTGTGAGGCATCCCTGCCCATGGCAGGGGGGTTGGAACTGGATGATCTTTGAAGTCCCTTCCAACCCTGACGATTCAGTGATCCTGTGTGACGAAAAAGGCAAATTCCTAAATTTCTCCATCAAAGGCAAATGAAATCAAACTGATTTCCAACCAAGCCAGAGAAAGGATGAAGAGCAACAAACAAAAACCAGGCTGCCCCTGATGCACTCAGGCTGTGATTACTCAAGACAATTTCCCTTTCAAAACCCTCCAATTCCTGTGAGTCACAAACATCTTTGATAGTGGTTTGCTGACAGCCTCCCATATGCTGATTGTCTCGAAAACTCACACAGCTTGTCCAGTGAAGTGCTAAACCTCAGCATTTTGCAACCCCCAAGTTTATCTGGCAATCACACTTGCTACAAAAAAAATAAAACACACAAAACCAAACCAACCCCCTCCCCAAAAAAAGCTGCTGTTTGCTGAAACAGATTTATAATCATTTCAGCTATTTCTGAGCATAGACAAGAACAGAACGCTCCAGCATACACGGTAACTAAAAGAGAGGGACAGTTCTATTTTGTGGTTGTTACATGTGCTGCTGACAAAGGAGATGCTGGTTGGTAACTAAATATATCTAAGATTGATATTGGCCTTTATTTCTGCTTCCTGATTTAACTTTTGGTTCAGAACATTACTGCTTTGGCTTACAGCAAATCACAGCATGCGCTTACTAACAGAGAGAGAGTCTCCGGCCTTTCCCAGCTCCAGTGGTGATCAGAAACTCGTCCTGCATCCTGAACTGCAGGTCTGAACCTGAGGAGTGACACACAGGCTGCAGAATTGAGGCAGCTGAGGCTGAGAAAGGGAACTGTTGTGTGGAGCACAGATAGATTTATTGTCTACTTTTCGTGGTTTCCACTAGCAGAAGAGACTTAAGATGAAATTATTACAGGTTTTGAGCAAGCAGGACTCCACAAACATGCAAGTGTCCAAGCAGTGACACAAACTCAAATCACATTGCAGGCTGAGTAGCTTGTGGAGTTTTCCATTAACTGTTGCCTGCTCATGGCACAAGGGTACAGAGCTGCACAGATGCTGAGCTGGCAGTGCCGCAGAAGAGTTCAGCCTCGTATCCCTCTGCTTCAGCGAGAGAGGACAAAAATAGATGCAAGTCCTACAACTTGCTAACCCAGCTCCTCATTCTTTTCCTCCAAACCTCTTCCTACACCTTTAGATCTTTCTAAGATGTTTACCCATCTCCCCCACCCCCAAGACCTTGCCTGCAGCAGAGCAGTATATGAATTTGCCTGGCAACCTGACATAAATATCCAACCAACCAGCAAATAAAGCCTGGCACGCTCTTAGCTACATGTTTCTGTGCACAGTCTTACAACGAATCAGAGCTGTCCACCAGACCAGGAATTAATTCATTTACTTTAGATCAATTTGTAATCTGAAGTTGGAGGGAAGAGGTGGACATTTGCCTGCTTTTATTTTACTTTGCTGTGTACAACGTTCAGAGCTCTGCTACAGACATCTCTTTCCATCACTGTTCAGAAAATGCAAAGCACTGCATCCTCTCTACTCATTCACAACCAGGTAGATAAGTAACTTGCCCAGGATGAGGTGAGAGAAAGGGTGAGGAAAGGTGGGGTGTGGATTAGCAGAGATGCACTGCAAAGCATACAGAAATGAACTGTGCTTCACTGACAGCCTGGGACCCTGCTAGTGATTGGTACCCAGACTCTCTTGGCCAAAACTCACCACAAGACCCAAGCCATGTCCAGTGCTGAGGGTAACCCTCCAGGGATGGGGCAGAGCTCTGGTGCTGAATGGGATCATCTCAGAAGCAGCACATCACAAAAGGGGTTGCTGTGGGGCAGGAAATCAGTGTAGAATACTACAGACAACCTTCTTCAAGATTTTTCCTCAGTGTGCTCTTGCAGCCCAGGGAGCCAACCAGAGTCTGGGCTGCAGCAAGAGAAGTGCGGGCATCAGGGTGAGGGAAGTGATGGATGCCCCTCTGCTCTGCACTGGTAAGACCTCACCTGGAGTACTGTGTCCAGTTCTGGAGCCCCTGGTACAAGAGGGATGTGAATGTGCTGGAAGGTGTCCAGAGAAGGGCCACAAGAATGGTCAGGGGGTTGGAGCACCTCTGCTATGAGGAGAGACTGAGGGAGTTGGGACTGTTCAGTCTGGAGAGGAGAAGGCTCTGAGGTGACCTTATTGTGACCTTTCAGTATCTGAAGCGGGCTACAAGAAAGCTGGGGAGGGACTTTTCAGGATATCAGTTAGTGATAGGACAGGGGGAATGGAACAAAGCTAGAAATAGGTAGATTCAGACTGGATGTTAGGAGAAGCTCTTCACCATGAGGGTGGTGAGAGCCTGGAACAGGTTGCCCAGGGAAGTGATGGAAGCCTCATCCCTGGAGGTGTTTAAGGCCAGGCTGGGTGAGGTTCTGGACAGTCTGATCTAATATGAGGTGTCCCTGCCCATGGCAGGGGAGCTGAAACTGGATGCTCCTTGTGGTCCCTTCCAACCCTGACTGATTCTATGATTCTGGCTAGCGGCAGTCTCTGTGGAGCCTCTGCGGGGCCCTGAGATGCCTCGGGAGAGAGGACTATCTGCCTTGCATGTCTCCTTGTGTCCAGGCTAGTAACCAGTGGCCTTCTATAGCAGTTCCAGCAGGTAATGGAAGCTACACCCCACAGAGAGAGCAGTGCTGCAAGCAAGAGCTGCCAGCTTCGTCCATCCTTCCTCTGGGGACACACAACACACAGTGGGCACCTCAGAGGTCAGCATCTCCTCTGGACTTCAAGACAGTGCTCTCAAGATAAGAACATGGCAAGAAATCCCCATCTCATTTCTTTTAACTTATAAACACGGGAAAAAGAAATGAGATCTGTATCCTCTACCAGCTCTGAGCAGAGCTGAAGGGGAAAGTGTGACAGTGATAGTTTCACTGTAATTGTTACATTCCATCCTGCCCCACAAAACAGGTTACTTGAGACCAGAAAACAAGACACAGGACCAAGTCGAGTCAGAAAGGAGGTTTCACTCCATCCTTATTTGCCACCAGCTTGCACAAAGCTCTGAGTCACTGTGAGCACACAGGAGTCCATCCCCCTGGCCCAGCCCTTTATAGGTGTGATAAAGAACCTGAGCATGAGGTCTGCTGCAAAAGCAGCAGACAAGGAGGGCTGACATGTGGTGCCATGCTTTGACACATCATAGAAGTCTTTTTCACCCTTTGTTTAAAAGAAAGCACTGCCAATGCAAATGCTTTTCAATAATAATGCAGCGTGAGAACACTGCCTTGTGTGGGATGGAGGCAAATTTCAATGACATGCCTCATAAAAAAAAGAGCAACTGGAGAGCAGCAGCCGGCGGCTGTTCCACACACACTGCTCTGCAGAGTGGCATGGTTGGAGCCAGGGAGGAACAGAAAGCCTCGGTCCCCAGCGTGCTGTTGTTTCCTCAGCTCACCTGCCAGCTGAACACTTAGCAGGAGTGCACCTCGAGAGAGTAAGGTCAAGAGAGGCAGGGACGGCTCAGAAGTGAAATGCGTCTTGAGACCAGCGCAGAGACTACAGACTGGGAAATCCAAAGGACAGAGGTAGCTTAGCCTTTCCCTCACTACTTTCCACTTGCAGGGTCAAGTCCTTCCATTTGTGGCTGGAACCACCCAACACTTTTAGAGACTTTTGTCTCTATCCCTGGAAAGGTGATGGTATAGCTCATTCTGGAGGTCATCTCTAAGCATGTGGAGGAAAAGGAGATTATCAGGAGTACTCAGTGTGGAGTCACAAAGGGGGAAATCTGTGCTTCTGTCTGGCTCAGCCATGCCTGGTCTTTGCTGTGGCATATCCTGCAGTGACTACAACACACAAAAACCCTTCCAGCCCACAGGTTTTGCCTGCAGCTCAGCTAGCATCAAGATAAATGCTGCATCCTTTGCATCCTCAGTCTGAAGCGATGTCTGGCAGCATGGCACACGTGGCTGCTGGCTTCCACCAATGCCGCAAAGCAGGGCCCAGGCTTCACAGACAAGGAACAAGACATTTATCTTGCCCTTTCAAAGCCCCTGGTTTACTTGACATAGCTGGCTGACTTATGCAGAAGACAGAACTAAGCCCACTAAAGTGTCACCAGCATCACCCCAGAGCAGAGGGCAATAGGAAGCTTTCTTCTCTTGGGCTTCCACCCAGCTGAAAGCTCAGTCTCCCACATGCACAGAGCATCATTTCCTCCCTTGATTTTTTAATTTGTTTTCCCATGTTAGTTTAACTTTCCAGAGTAAAATTTTCTCAATTCACAGAATCACAGAATTAACCAGGCTGGAAAAGATCTCTAAGATCATTGAGTCCAACCTATCACCTAACCCTTCTCATTAACTAAATCCTGGCACTAAGTGCCTCATCCAGCCTCCTCTTAAACACCTCCAGAGATGGTGACTCCACCACCTCCCCAGGCAGTCGATTCCAATGCCAGTCACTCTTGCCATAAAGAACTTCTTCCTAACATCCAGCTTGAAACTGTGTCCTCTTGTTCTGTCCCAGGGTGCCTGGCAGAAGAGACCAACCTCACCTGGCCACGACCTCTTTTCAGGTAGTTGTAGAGAGCAATGAGGTCTGCCCTGAGCCTCCTCTTCTCCAGGTTGCACACCCCCAGCTTTCTCAGCCTCTCCTCACAGGGCTGTGCCCCAGCCCCCTCACCAGCCTTAGTGCCCTTCTCTGGACACTGATCACTTCTCAAGCTCAGTGACAGAACACTCCCTGGGTAAGTCTCTCAGATACTGATCTTTGCCTATCTGAGAAAAAAGAGAGTAAGCTTGTTGGCCACATCGAATGTCATCATGCTTTGCCTTTCCCCACAGGAAACAACGGGAGCTGAGTCAGACTTCAGGAGGAGTTAGTGAAGAGTCAACAAAGCAGAGGTAAACAAAAGCAGAGACTCACCCACTCCCCCCACGTTTACAGGCAGATGAGTATAAACAGACAACAGTTTTACAGTAAACCATCTTCCTCCATCCCCAAAAGCTTCCCCTCACGCAGTCCGGTGGTGTACACAACATGACTGCTCCTACTTGTGGAGGCACATGCTGAACACTTGGGGGAGGATCAGTCAGCACACCAAGGGACATTTGGAGCCTTATTTTCATAACCAAAGGAATATAAACTGTCTTTGCCCGTTTTTATTTTATTTTCTTAAACAAAAGCTGACATTGAGAGAGAGATCATGGAGCACTTGGGAAAGAGGCTGGTGAGACAGAACATTCCTGAGGTACACAAAGGGAGTAGCTTTGTTTATTCTCCTAAGGAAAAGAGAGGAAAAAAGCTCATCCAGACTAACCATGCTCCTTCTGCCTTGCAGGTTAGGTATGGAGAAATCACACCTCAGAGCACCCAAATTATCCTGCCTGTCTTCTGAAACCTGGGACACAAGCTGCTGGGTCTGAACATGCTGCACTGCAACCTCGCTGGATAAAGAAATGAATGCTTGGGCAGTGACCCAACACAGATAATTTTGCCAAGACCCCCATAATTAAAATAATGCTGTGACACTGGGTAAGAGGAAGCCCTGTTTTGATCAGAGCCCAGAGAAGCGCAGTGCTCCCACTCAGCCTGCAGAGCCATGCACACTGTGCTCAGGGCTCTGCTTTACCGCTGCCCTCTCCTCTGAGCCAAGAGAGAGCTTGGCTGTCCTCAGCACGGGCACTGCAACGCAAACATCACCTGAGGATCTGAATGGGAACACACAACAGATGAAAGGAGTGAAGCCAACAAGTTTTAATGCAGACCTCTCTGCAGCTATTTCAAATTATGCTTAAAACTCTTTGGATACAATTGCTCATTAACAGCAGGGCAAAGAGAAGCGCATGGATTTCACGCTGTTAATTCCGGTAACCCTCTGACCCTACAAAGTTCCTCGCTCCAAAGGCCTCAGGAACACATTGTTGAGTTATTGACAGTTTGTATTACAGCAGGTACACACAAAATCACTGAATAGTGAGAGATGGAAGGGACCTTTGAAGATCACTCAGTCCAACCACCCTGTTTAGGATCACCTAGAGCAGGCTGCACAGAAAGAAACTCAGCTGGATTTTGAAAGTCTCCAGAGCAGGAGACTCACGACCTCTCTGGGCAGCCTGTTTCAGTGCTCCAGCACCTTCAATATAAAGAAGCATCTCAAGTTCATAGAATCATACACTAGATCAAGCTAACTAGAGCCTCTTCCAGCCTGTCCTTAAACACCTCCAGGGATGATGCTTCCACCATCTCCCTGGGAAATCCATTCCAGGGTCTCACCACCCTCATGCTGAAGAACTTCTTCCTAACATCCAGTCTGAATCTACCCATTTCTAGTTTTGGTCCATTCCCTTAAGTCCTATCATCTGACATCCTAAAAAGACTCTCCCCAGTTTTCTTGTAGGCCCCCTTAAGATACTGAAAGTTCAAGTGAAGCCTCCTGTGTTCTAGTCTGTACCCATTGCCCCTTGCCCTGCCACTGGGCACTGCTGAAAAGAGCCCAGCCCCATTCTCATGACCTTGCCAGCAGTGTAACACTCATCAGTATCATCTCAGGTACTACTGCAAGGATAGATCACTATGGCTCTTATGTATAGGATTGACCTTTTTCCCCAGAGCTAAGCAGAAGAAGTGGCACATTTAAAGCATATGCATGAAACAATATTTTTTGAAGTGGTAGCAATGACAGTAGCAGCAGTGCTGGCAGCAGGTTAGCATTTGGCTAATTGAGCCATTCAGGTTAATGAGCTCCACAATCGTGAGGATCCATTGGAAAAAAACAATTCCTTAACATTATAAGCACTGAGAGCTTGCTCATGCAGATTTCTAGAAGAATCTTAATTATATCAAAGAACAGATCAGGGACTGAGAAGAGCCCCTCCCACACCCCCACACACCCCCAAAGAAAGCAGGACTCTCCCAGACACCACCTATTTGAGATGCCAAACTGGAACACCAAAACAAGACCCTTACTGATAGCAAATCCTGCAGACTCTCCAGCTCCTTCCTTCCAGTGGAATAGTTAACAATGCTGGCAAGCACATTATCGTCAGCTTCAGCAGTAACACCTCCACTGCAAGGAACAAAGGCAGTTCACAGCCCTCCCTGAGCTCCTGCTGCAGACTGGGTGCTGCTTCTGACAAGTTGCTCTGTGCCAGTTTCGATTCCGTTCACATTTGGAAGGTGATGCTTGAAACCAGCAGCCAGAGAAGACCTCTGAAACCTTGCTGGCAGGTACAGCTCCCTGAAAACCTGCAAGCCAGCCCAGGTCACCTCCTAATGACACTGCTGATTTAGCTCCATTTATGCAGACCTCAAACAAATCACTTGTAAGAACCATACAGAGTGATCCCAAAGGATCCTGAAGTGCTGCCAGACTGAGGCTGGATCTTGCACAGTTTTTAGCAGGCAGACTCTCTCCAGAGAGGCCTGCAAGCTGGAACCAGACAGATACCTGCAAAAGTAGGTCCTGAACACTTACAGGAAGATTTTTTTCTTCCACCCCTGATACGCAACCAGGAGCTGACACAAGTCCTGTGAGGAGCAGCTGAGTCACCAACCCTGGATGTGTTTCAGGGTTGTTTGGATGTGATGCTTGGGAATATGATTTAAGGTGAATCTTGTAGAGCAGGATTATAGGTTGGACTTGGTGATCCTAAGGCTCTTTTCTAAGCTGGATGTTTCTGTGGTTCTGTGAAGCTGGGACTGTTCAGCCTGGAGAAGAACAGGCTGAAGGGAGACCTCATTGCTCTGCACAGTTACCTGAGGTTGCAGCGAGATGGAGGTTGGCCTCTCCTCCTGAGTAACAAGTTATAAGACAAGGGAAGGATCTCAAGTTGCACCAGCGGAGGGTTTAGTTTAGATATGAGGAACAATTTCCTCACCAAAAGGGTTGTTTGACGCTGGAACAGGCTGTCCAGGGAAGAGTTTAAAAGATGCCTGCATGATAGCTTAGGGACATGGTCTCTCAGTTGTGTAGGGGGAGATGTTAGGTTATGGTTGGACTCTTAAAGATCTCTTCCAACCAGGCAATTCTATGATTCTACAGAAGCAAAGTTTCAGCACTGAGCAAAACCTGAGTGCTGGTGAGTGAGGTGCCTGCTACCAGCTCTGCACTGGGCAGAGGTGCCTGGGAGGACTGGGTGCATGCAGCCTGTGGTAGCTGACCAGCTGGAGTCTGCTCATCACTTCACCTGTTAGCCAACCCTACAACATGAAAATCTAGTGAGAATCTGAGTTGTTTTGGAAGCCTATTTCAACACACAACAGGTAAAGTTTCCTCCTCGTGTCTGGTGGTTGTACAGCTTTCATTTGGATACAACAGCAGCATCGGCACGATCCTCTCCAGGCCCTTTGGAGATGGATGAAACACACTGAGCAAGCTCTGTCCTACACTTCTGTCAAGACTGCAGATGGTGTGAGGTGGTGATGCAGCTCAGAAAGGACCTGCAAGAGGAGTTTCTGGTAACTCTCATCTACAGTCCTTGGGTTATGAGGCTTGTTTCACTTGATGAGCTCCTGCTGGTCTGAGAGCTACCCTAACACAAGTACTTTTGCACATCTCAGACTTGTACTCTGTGAAGGTGGAGATGTAAAACAGAGCAAAAATTTCTGTGCAGGACCTTGGAGGTGGGACTTGGCCATTTTTTAACTTTCACTGGTCTGCCCCATAGCCAGGACAAAGCCTCTGGTTGTGGGGCTGCTGCTAGTTTCTTTTGGGATAGTTGGGCGTGGAAAGGGGGAAAGCTGCTTGGTGTTTTTAGAGGATTTGATAGAGCAAGACTGGATTTCTGATGGAAAGCCAAGGCACATACAGCACCAGAGCAGGATTTGCTGAAACAAGTATGAAAAATGCCCCCTCCAAGGTGCTTCACTGCAGACACTAAGTTCCTGTGGCTGTTAATTTATTCTGCAAAGTTCTCTCTCAAACAGCTGTCACAAACTCTGCAAGTGTGACAACAAAAGCTGACGTTTCTGGGAGGCAAACGATGTCAGAGAGCAGCAACCTCAGCCAGGAGGTAACCAAACAAAGACTCTTGCACTGGGAAAATTAGATGGCACTGCGCTGTAAAAATAAGCCAGACAAGATTCCAACAGACTCAAAGCAGGCCATCCCCTTGCCTCTTCTCCCCATTCCAAGTAGCTCTGGCTGCCAGGCTCCAGAGTCAAGTGTGGCACCAGAGGTACTCACTTTACTCAGTCATTATAGAATCATAGAATCAACCAGGTTGGAAGAGACCTCCAAAATCATCCAGTCCAGCCTAGCACCCAGCCCTAGCCAATCAACCAGACCATGGCACTAAGTGCCCCATCCAGGTTTTTCTTGAACACCTCCATGGACAGTGTGGATACCAAGTCAAGGACTTTTTAGCTTGTCATGCCTTGGAAGCAAGAAGGCTGAAGGGGCACAAGAAGTTGTGAGGGGATCCAGCCAGGACAGCTGACCCAAACTGCCCAAAGGGATGTCACAGAATCACAGAATTAATCAGGTTGGAAAAGACCTTCAAGATCATTGAATCCGAAACATTGCCTAATGTCCAAAACATTAACTAAACCATGGGACTAAGTGCCTCATCCAGCCTTCTTTTAAACATCTCCAGGGATGGTGACTCCACCACCTCCCTGGGCAGCCCATTCCAATGCCAATCACTCTCTCTATGAAGAACTTCCTCCTAACATTCAGCCTAGACCTCTCCTAGCACAACTTGAGACTGTGTCCCCTGTTAGTACACAGAGCCCCTCTTTTCAGCAGTACACTCTGCTTACGCAAAGCCAAACCTCCACAGTTTGAGAATCTCCTGTTTCTGCCTCTTGTACAGAACAAAGCAGTCCCTCTGGCAGTGAGCAGATCTGCCTTTGTCAGCTCAGGATGCTGCACCACAACTGGACACGAGCAGCACAATGGATACGACCTGCCCTGTGTACTCAGTGTTAAGCATTAACAAGGTCTGTGCCACCTCAGCCACCACCACCTCTCACCAGCAGCACCTGCTGCATGAAGAGCTTTATACAAGCAAGGAGAGTGAATCCCAGGGACAGGGAAAAGAGGACAAAGCTACTCGAAAGGAGGTTGTGGAGAGGCTGCTGCTGGTCTCTTCTCACAGGTAAATAGTGATAGAACAAGAGGGAATGGCCTCAAGCTGCCACTGGGTGGGCTTAGATTGGACATTAGGAAACATTTTTTCACAGCAAGAGTGGTCAGGCATTGGAATAGGCTGCCCAGGGAGGTCACCAACTCTGCATGTGTTTAAAAGTCATTTGGACATGGTACTTCAGGATATGGTCTAAGGGTGAACTTTGCAGAGCAGGGATAAATGGTTGGACTTGATGATCCTGGGGATCTTTTCCAACCAGAGTGTTTCTGTGATTCTGTGAAAGGGGTTTTCATGATGCTTAGAAGAACTGAGCAGTAAAATAAAGAAGAAAAAAAAAAAAAAATCACTCCATGCCTGTAGAAAATTCATCTGCTTGTCAGTCACAGAAAGCTTATTTCCATCTTGGAGAAACAGAGATTTCACCTTTGGTGCAACTTCTGGATTTCTCTCACAAATAACTAACTGCTTCTCACCAGCCAAAGAAACAACACTCCTCAGACTCTAGTCCATAGGGATTCATCTTTTCAGTTTCCTGGACACAGTGGAAATGTAAATTCTGCTATCTGTTGCTGCGGAGAGGGAAAGCCAGAGAAAGTTTATTGCAGCACATTCTCAGGATTCTAGACATACTGTATCACACACACTGCAATGGGTTCTGTTTTAACTGCTTTTGTAGACTGCTTTAGTGGACACTGGAGCTGAATAAGCAGCTCTGCTCACAGAATGGAAGAAAGGATGACACTGTTCTTAAAAGCTCTGTCACTGTTTCGCAGGGGGCCTTGCACACAGCCTCTACTCTGCCCTGGTGAGACCCCATCTTGAGTACTGTGCTCAGTTTTGGGCTCTCCAGTTTCAGAGGGACAGGGATCTGCTGGAGAGAGTCCAGCAGAGGGCTACAAGAATGATTAGGGGACTGGAGTACTGCCTGATGAGGAGAGGCTGAGGGACCTGGGGCTTTTTAGTCTAGAGAAGACTGAGAGGGGATTTAATAAACATTTATAAATGTCTGAGGGCTGGGGGTCAGGAGGGGGGACAGGCTCTGCTCACTTGCTCCCTGGCATAGGACAAGGAGCAATGAATGGAAGCTGCAGCACAGGAGGTTCCAGCTCAACACAAGGGGGAACTTCTTGACTGTAGGGGTCCCAGGGCACTGGCACAGGCTGCCCAGAGAGGCTGTGGAGTCTCCTTCTCTGGAGACTTTCAAGGCCTGTCAGGATGTGTTCCTGTGTGACCTGAGCTAGATTGTCTGGTCCTGCTCTGGCAGGGGGGTTGGACTCAATGATCTCTTTGTGTCCCTTCCAACCCCTGACGTCCTGTGAGCCTGTGATGCAATGCACAGCTACTCTCCTTCTTGGGCATTTAAAATAAAAACAAACCCAGAAGTGAACCCACCAAACACATCATGGCCCCAGCATTTTCATGCAGAAGTACTTCGACAGGGCTGTGCAGAGGTGCCGTGGTTACAAACTGGCAAGGCACCCCAGCAACACCACGATATCCTTATGGGCAGACTGCCCCTGAAATTTATATTTTCACTGCTCTGTTTTCCCCTCCTTTCCCCTGTATAACCTCTCACTGCTAATCTTGGTCTGGGGGACTGACACATTAGGAAAACTCTTCAGTTTGCTCTGAAGCAGTGAGAGAAGAGGACATTCTGCACAGCCTGAGGCAAGCCAGGAATGCTCTCCACACTTACCAGACCTCATTACTTGGATCTCAAATGCGAATCTGTCTCCCAACTTTATCTGTTCCACCCCCCATAAATGAGCTATCTACCCATTACAAAAATCTACAATGACCTCTCTTGCCACCCCCTCTTTCTTGCCTTTGCATTCAAAAGGCAATTTGAGTTCAATCACACTTGCAGTGGAAATCATCTTTGTCATTTACCTCAGTGACAGCAGAGAGGGGTTGCACCAAAGGCCTGATCCTGGCTTGCCTACATGCAATTACTGGGCAATAACCCTGAGGGTGAAACCAATCCCAAAGTGTCCTTGCAGAGAACACCACATATCCTATTGACTAAGTTTTTCTTAGCAATTCACTAATTAAGAAGAATAAATATTTTACAACTTCATTTTTCCCCTCCTAAGAGTCTACTACACATGTAAAACCACTTTTGCTGCCTGCCCTGAGCCTGCCTTCTTCTCTGTTGTTAGTCCATGTCCAGTACTTCATTCACACACCTCTAAGTCAGTGCCTGACATTGGCAGGTCCTCCAGGAGTGTTGTTGCAGTTCAACAAAGCATCTAAGTCACTGCCAGTATTTGAAAACAAACCCCACCAATGACAGGCAGGAACAAAAGTCAATTTAACAAAGGCTTTCACCAGCAGAAAGGAAAATTCATTGCTGTTCTGGTCCTTCTACTTGGTCCCTGCTTCTGAAGATTTCATCCTCCTTACAGACATCAGAGGAGAAGCCATTGCTACACAGAGCACATTGTCACACACAGATACCACCTGCAACCACTTTACTACCCACAGAAGATGACAACTACCAGTTTCCAGCCATTATAAGCTTGCTCACCTCTGTCCTGTCCTTCAGTTTAGCATTTGGGTGCATTTTACACTTGTCCGGTGACAACAAAGCAATGACACAACCACCAGGCAGACCTCAGCCTGCCTAGGCATAAGAAAAGAAAATGAAAGATCAGTAGCAGGATGGAAGGGGCCTCAAGGATCATCTGGTCCAAAGATGATGAGGGGGTTAGTCTTTGTACTCCATCAGAATTTGGTGAGAGCAACAAAACTCCTGCTTGGACAGAAGTCTCCAGAATTTTTTCAGCAATGTTTATGCAGCATTGATAGCAGAGGTTAAAGCTCCTCAACTGCTGCCTATCACCTGACAGGTGTTAAAAATAGCAGCAAGTTGGAAGCCAAAACCTTCCTCCCTAGATCTGAAAGCATATCAAAAGAAAACATCAGCCACCCCCAAACCACACACTAAGAAAGTCTTCAGAAGTTAGAAGCCCAGACAGCCCTCTAGGCAATGCTGCAGACAGCCTGAAGAACAGTCTTCCCCAGCAGCTCCCCAGCCTGTATCATACCTTCTGCCTCCAGCTGGCCTCACACACTCTTTAGGACACAGAGCTGGCAGCCTTGCATTTACCAACTCTTACTCTGCAAGTGCAAAACTTGGTGAATGTGAGCTTTCTACTGTCCGGGGAGATCTGAGTGGCAGAACTTGCACATGGAAAGTCATTTGTCAGGTGAGGTTTGTTTGCAGGGGAGTATAGGACTGCTGTACCTAGAGCTTCTTGCTCATCTTCCTTCCCTGGACTTTGTTAGTACTTCAAATGACACAGGTTAGCCTTCTACTCCTCATCTCTTGCACCATTTGTCACTATTTAATCCTGCTTTAGCAGGGAGGTGAAGTAAATTATCTTCAGAGGTCCCTTCCAACCCCTACCTTTCTGTAAGGAAAATTTGCTACACTGCTTTTACTAACCCATGACACACTGCATTGCCTCCCTCACCCCGCTTTCTCCAGAAGTTTCACTTCTGTTTTTCCACCCTTCCTGCCAGTTTACCACCAGTGAGGAGCCCCTCATCCAGCTACACTTCCACCCACCCAGCAGGCAGCACACGTCCGCACACGTCCTCCCCGGCCTGCGACAACTCCGTTTTGTTCTGTGCACCTGCTCCATTTAGCCTCTGCAAGCTCACCACAGGCACCCAGCAGCAAGGCACTGTGCACACAGAAGTGTGGTAGAGCATGGCCTGGGAATGCTCTTGGGCAGCAGCTAACCAACCAAGAGAAGAAAAAAAAAAAAAAAAGCTTCAGAAGCAAAAAGTATGTAGGAAAGGGACAAACTAGAGAAGTGTTCATTATTACATTAGCAAACCTAAACTATTTATAAGCACTCCATCTATCTATCTATCACTTCAATTGCATGTTTCCAAATGAGGCTGAAGCAAGATAGCCATAATTATTACTGAAATGCCATTTTTGCATTAGCCCAACAGTTGTGAGCGTTGCTCACAAAATGGCATAAGCAAACCACCAATTTATTATTTGCTGTAAATTACAGATAAATCAATCTAAATACCTCTTGCACAATAGATTTGCTTTTTAACCCAGAATTCCTGCTTCCTTTGAACAGCACAAGCTGCAGAAAGCATCCATTTCCCTTTTATCTCCTCTTTTAGGGAGCTTTTTCCTCCCCCATCCTGTTCAGTCTAATGATGCTCAGAGGGAGAAGGGACATTAAAATAGCTTGTTTAACTCGATCAGGCTGAGTTACTCTTTACTCCTCTTTCCCCTTCCATTTGTCCTTTTGTGAAGCTCTTGATTTCAGCCCCTTAATGCTGTCTGCTCACTCTCTGCTTTTCTGTCACTTCACCCTTTGCCTCTTGCTTCCTTAGCAGTGAGATACATCCCTGTGCTGCAGACATCACCTCCAGAGTGTGCTTCCTTCATTGGGAAAGTGCAGGAACAGAGGCTGGGCAGCCTCTGCACCTCACCAGCCCCAGAGCTGAACCTAACCTTGTCATGTATTTGCAGGTTCACCCCAAGTCAGTGTGTACCATGGTCTGGGGACCATCCAAATGGTCACATCCATATGGCCACACAAAGAGTGAGTGCTGGAGAAGCTCTCCTACAAAGAAAGAGTTGGGGTGGGGGTTGTCTCAGCCTGGAGAACACAAAGCTCTTAGAAGACCTTCTTGTAGCCTTTCAATATTTCAAGGAGGGCCATAAGAAAGATGAGGACAATCTTTTAAGCAGGGCCCATAGGACAAGGGGTGATAGTTTTAAACTAAAAGAGGGGAGATTTAAACTAGATAAAAGAATTTTTTTTAGGGTTTGAGTTTTTGTAGGGTTTTTTGGGGGGGTTGTTTTTTCTTTGTGTGTGTGTTTGTGGGGTGGTGTTGTTTGGGTTGTTTTGGGTTTTGTTTATTTTGTTGTTTGGGGTTTTGTTTTGTTTTTTACCACTGAGGGTGGTGAAACTCTGGCCCAGGTTACCCAGAGGGATGGTAGATGCCCCATCCCGGGAAACATTTCAGATCAGGTTGGATGGGACTATGAGCAACCTGATCTAGTTGAAGATGTCTGCGCTTACTCCAAGGAGGTTGAACTAAATGACCTTTAAAAGGTTCCTTCCAACTCAACCCATTCTAATTCACATTGTCCCCCTGTGCCCCACCTGTTCTCCAGCCTACATATCCCTCACACCCAGGTATTGCTCCCCTGCTCATTCTGTCCTCCTCTGGCTGGTAAGATCAGCCTTTATTTCCAGGTCTCCTTTTCTATCTCATCACTGCCAGAAACTTCTCTGCTTCTGGAAGGTCAAACCACATGCAAAGTAGAATCTATTCTAGGACAAACTGTATTTATTTTCAAATTAAACTGTTACATCAACAGAAGCTGTTTGAAATGGACNTGCACAAAGAGCAGCAACAAATCCCTATATCAGATGATTACTTTTTACCAAAAACTGTATTAAAACTAATTATAGAAGTTGATGAAATTTTAATCAGCCAAAATAAAGACGAAAATTCTGTCTCTGAGTGACAACAGCTCTGTAATTCACTTGTCACTTCATAGACAGCACTGGCTGCAGTCAGAGAAGCACAGAAAAATGTGTGACTATCCCATGGTAAGGCTACTGCAAGCTTTCACCACTGCCCACAGTGGTTACTGCTCACCACCAGCAACCGTGCAGCCTGCAGCCCACTGCCAGCCTGCTGCCTGACCCAGCCCTTGTGCTGCAGGTGGACTATCTGAAGACAAGAAAATAAAGATCAGCCTTCAACCCAGATCCTCTCTCAGCTTACCAGAGCCCTTTCAAAAGTCCCACAAGGCAGTAGCTCAAAGCAGACAGCCCCAGACACGTTTTAGTAAGCTCAGAGATGTGCTCTCCCTCTCACAGCTGCTTCTCTTAGCCTTCCCTCAGCCCCACCATATCCCTTCACTGCATGTTCAACCCCACACAGCACCAGCAAGCTGTGTCCTAGCCACCACCCGAGCTTTTTGTTATGCTTCAGTGGATTAGGCACAGCAGAGTAGCAAGGAGAGAGGAGTCCCACACTGGCGGCATCCTCCTGCTCAGCTAGACAGATGTCTGATAGGAGCCTCCTGCTCAAACACCCCTCTAGGGGAGGATGGGGGAGTTGAGCTGCAGTTAGCAATCACCAAACAACATTTCCTTCTCAACACCACTCTTAAACAGAAAATTAGCCACTTCCTGATGCTGGGGCTCCTCTAGAATGTGGCTGTAGGAAACGTGCTGATGGCATGAGAAGACAGCAGGAGCAAGAGTTCCAAAGTGGGATCTCCACTATTGGCAGGGCAGATCTGTACCAGAACAAGTGAGAGTGACTGCAGCCAAAAGCTCGAGGCACTTTGCTTCGTATCTAACAACACTGTCCTGAGTTTATGCTGAACAACAGGACACTGAGTCTGACTGCAAACACGAAGGGAAGATAATCTAATTTTTACATAAATGTTTTGAAAGAGAGAGTTCTTTTCAAGGCACTTTCAGTGCTGGTATGTTCTGGCTCTCTGCATACCTCCTCCTGCTGGGTCTTTCTTCACCTGACTTGACCAAGTAATCAAGGATGATATCTGCTTGTTCTGAGATTACTTGAAGACGTGAGCTACACATCTCAAGGACAGACTGTTTCATATTATTCCAGTAAGGTTCAGTACATGGCACAGGTGCTGAGAGCACAGAGCCCTATCCTATAGCATTGGCAGGTCCTATGTGTAACCATATCTAACATCAGGCCAACAATAAATTTGCTTTAAAACCTAAACTTGATCCAGTACAAGCTGGAAACAGTGAAAAGAGAGTTGAATTGGAGCCCAAATGTTTCAGAGAGGACATCATTACCTGTTCCACTAACTGCAATTTTTAATTACTTGTGACAGAAAATACATCCAATGACCAGTCAGAAGGCACACCCACGAAGTGAAAACTCCTACATTCACATTAGGGCCAGCAGAGAGCACGCAGCAAGAGGTGACCCAGGCTCAGCAATGCTCCTGTGGATTCAGCCTCAGGAGCTGTCAGGCAGCAGCTCTCTATGCCTGGCAGGTCAGACATTGCTGGGACACTGCAGCAGCAGCCTGGAGCCACTCCACAAGTCAGAGCTCCAGCTCCGCACTGGGGCTGGACAGACACAAAGGGAGGAGCGCTCTGACATTTGGGCAGTTGGCACTTGAAGATCTCCCAGAAGATCATGTCATGAACCTTGGAATAACTCTTCACATGCAGCATAATTCCCCCAGAGATGAAGGACTACATATGCTAGAACCAGGGCAGGCTGGACAGAAACTTAAGAGTGAAACTTGGAAATTAACATTCCAAATACAGCACAAGGTGGGATGGCTCAGGCTGAACAACGAGAAGCAGATGTTCAGATGGAATAAAACCCCACTTTGGCTGGTCAACATGTGGAAAACAGCACTTTATTAACAGGTGAAAGAGGCAAATGGATACTTCTCTGCTGACTGTAATTTCAGCCTTGGCCCAAACTATCCTTTCCCTTACCCGGGAGTGCAATTATTGCACCTTGGGTTGCATCTCTTAATAAAATATAGCTTTTAAGAGACAGATCATTTCTTTACCTTCAGGGAATGCCTGGGTAGTCTTTTCATTAAAATGCTAATAGAACAATAAAGTTTAGCAGCGAATTTTCCCCATTTGAGTTTGAAAGCAAATGCTTTGGTCCAGTTCCGATCAGAACACTGTCTATTTTCCCATTAAAGTTTTATTCTGATGTATTTATTATTGAGGAGCCTGTGAGGAGCTGCATTATATTCCAAAATGAACTGAAGTGAACTTGGAAGCAAGAAACAAAGCCTGTCTATGCGAGGGAGCCAACTGCATAAGGAATTAAGACATGGGGCTTACTGCATTTCTAAGTGGTTTGTCACTGTACTACAACAGCATTTTGTTGTTCTTGGGGCTACCAACTGCACTTAGCCCTTCGCCCCACTTGATTTGGTGTAGTCATTAAACAACAAAGCATCAACACTTGGCATGCACGTTCGTGATGCTTCCTAGACCTGCTCTCAATTAATCTACATACTAATGCAAGAGGACACATTCTGCAATCCAAACAAGCCCTGTGTCACGTTGAGTTACATGTTCCCTGGCTTTCCCCAGCATGTGGGAGGCTGCAGACTCTCTACAAAAGCTACTGCTACCCAAAAGAAAAAAAAAAAAAGGGCAAGAGTGCTTCCAGCTTCCAGTGTCCTTGTCAGTCAGTAGCAAGCGAGGATGAAAGAAATGCTTAGGCTTAAAACTTGTCCTCGAAATAGCTGTAGATCAGCAGTGCCCAGTGCTTCTGACTTCACTGCTGCAACAGCCCAAAGATGTAATTTGTGGGCCAGCCATGCAGAGCCAAAGTACATCATGAGATGTAAAGGAGATTCAATGCTCCCACGTGTTCTCCCTGAGCTCCACTCGGCCTTCCTGGAGTGCTCTTTAAGAGAGAGGGGTTAGACACTCTCAATAACTAAACACTTAAGAGAAACTACAATCCATGCACTTGTGTACACACAGCCACATGATACTCTCATGGTAACCCTCTCTCTTCCTCTGCCTTTTCTCCCATTTTACTCTCTGTCTATTCAGCTTACGGACTTAGTGAGTGTCAGGGGTTAAGTTGAATCTGTTGTTAAAGTAGCTTCTGCAGTATTAAACTGCTGTTAAACTAGCACAGTGGGACAGAGCCCAAACTCTCTACCTGCTCTCTCTGCCATTCTACACTAAGGAGCAAGAATATAAAGCTCAGGAAAAAAAAATTCTCAGGAGGAGAAAAGGTAATACAGTTTGCACATGCTTTCCATTCTATATGTGAGAAAGAATTCACATCCTCCTGTGTCACCTGCCCTTATTTGAGAAATTCCTTTTCTTCTGGTTCTCATTATAGTTTTAATGAAGCAAGGAAAGCTTATTTAAAATCATTCTGCTACAAATGAGCTGACTTTCTAACAAAAAAAAAAAAAAAAAAAGTAATGCATTACTGAATGTGAGTTTCTCAACCAGCTCCCTAAAATCAGAATCTGTGGGGAGCAGGGTGCAAGATAGGCAGGTCTGTGCTTCCAGGAAACACCTGAACAGCACAGACATCCTGACAGGACTACTTAGCTTCTGCTGTGCTGGATGAAGAGGAGAGCAGCTCTGCAAGAGAGCTGCAGGGCTGGGTGAAGAGTGCTGAGGATGGAGAGGACAGTGTGAGGAGAGTAGCCCCACATAGCTGCTCCTCCTGGAACTGTGGGAGCAACCCCACACAGAGACACTGGCCTTCCTGGCATCTTCTGTCCTGGTCGTGGGCTCTTATCAGTCCTCTTCAGACTTCTTCATCAAAATTCCTAACAATGGGGCCAAAACTCAAGCACAAAATGCACCTCTGCTTTCTGTTACCAGGTGAGGATATTGTCAGCAACACCAGGGGTCCCACACAAAGAGCTGTGCTGCTCCCAGAGTAGCTCCACCCATATTAGGTTGGTGGCAGAACCAAGATATGAGAGTTCATGGGATGGCAGCAGCACTGGTGCTGTGCCATGAGCTCTGGGTGCTGAAGAACACAGGCCAGACATGCTCCAGAGCCCACTCTAGCTTCCTGGGCAGAGAGAGAAGGAATTTTAGCTCTGCCACCAATGCTGGAAAACCAGTAAATGTTCCCAAGGTGGTGGGAACTGGGTCTGTGAGGGCACTGTACAGTCTGTTCTCCCTTTCTCCAGAAAACTGCCTTTGCATTTCCAGAGAAGATTGCAAAATTAAAGCACTAACTACAAAGGGGGGAACAAAAAAAAAAAAAAAATCCAACCCTTTCCATCTCAATTACTGCACAAACATTCCTTCAAAACTGGGAGAGCTACATGAAAGCAAAATAAGCACATAAAGAATTTGGATAAGGCCTGTGTCTAAGGGTTACTATCTAAATAGCACATACCCCAGCACTTATGAATCACAAGGCTCATTCAGATATAAATCTCTCCAGAATATTGTCTTTTCACACCTCATGATGCCTCTACTTGCTTTTTTAAACCCTCTGCACCCACTTAAGGTCGAGCAATGTCAAAGCACTAACACCCCAACCCACTATGGGCACAGGGGTGTCCTGACTTACAGAAGTTTTAGGGCGCTCTGCATTGTACTCTTGCAGAAAAACCAACCCCAAAGCCCTTTAATAGTTTAACAAAATCCCAGCTGGCACTGAGTAGACATAATCTTATAAGGGTCTTTTGTCTCTGCCTGAACTCTTTGGGTATATAGCACTCTTTGCTGTGATAATTGGTTTGGCTGTCCATTCCACCCATCAGGTGATAGAAAACTATCAATCAGACTAAATGCAATGCAAGAGAAGTCTCTTTAGCCAATTAGTTGGTAATGAGAACATTAGCCACAGTATCTTCTGCAGAGGGCACCTTAGCAATTCCAGCCGAGCCCACAAAGATGACAGTTCTATCTGTGTGATTAATAACCAGCCCATGACACTATAGGAATTCTACACAGTTGTGTAAAATCAGAGAGGAATGAGCCACTTTATGCTGTTAAATATTTTAAGAGCCACAGATGATTTTATATTACGTTCTAATACATGCACTTATTTTGTGTCTCAAAATTAACTCTCCTTCACCAAGAACGGGTTTTAAAGCCTTTGGAGTTCTCCGGACAAGAGGAATTGTATAAATTCAAGTAATTGGGAGCAGCAGTTACAGAGTGATAGATTCCTCTTCATGCACTGTGGGTCGGAACGGCAGGAGGGCAAACCCAAGTCAGCTTGGCTCTCCACTTTCACCTTAAGCATGCTCCCCTGACTGCAGAAAGGGGCTTAGCAGGTCAGAAACAACCACCTGTGTAGCACGCGAGGCAAGGGGAAGTCAATATTTGCTTTTCCCAGAAAGACTTTTGGGACAAAGAGCACTTTCTGTGTGAACACACATGCAGAGCTGTATTTCGACGTGCTCTGATCTCCACAGGATCACACCCCAAAGTCCTTCACATCAACCATAATGCAATGGGAACTGCACACCCTCAGCCAGACTGCGGCACCGGCGGGGAGGGCATTCAAGGACTACAACATCCAAACCTGTACAACCAGCCACAGGCACCACTGACCTCTGAGCTGTCCTTAAAACACCAGGAGGCCACGCCTTGACTATTGTGTTCAGTTTTGGGCACCTCATGACAAAGAGGGACGTGTGGGTGCTGGAGCCAGTGCAGAGGAGGGCAACAAAACTGGGGAAGGGACTAGAGAATAACTCTTATGAGGAGCTGAGGATGGTTAGTTTGAAATAGAGGAGGCTGAGGGGAGACCTCATGGCTGCCTACAGCTACCTGAAAGGAGTTGTGAAGATGCTGCTCCTGGTCTCTTCCCACAGATAAAAAGACAGAACAAGAGGGAATGGCCTCAAGCTGCAACTGAGTAGCTTTAGGCCGGATATTAGGAAATTTTTTTTCCCAGCAAGAGTGGTCAGGAGTTGCAATGGGCTGCACAGGGAGGTGATTGGGTCACCAACCCTGGATGTGCTTAAAAGCCTTGTGGATGTGGTGCTTGGGGATATGGTTTAGGGTGCACCTTGTAGAGTAGGGTTATCAGTTGGACTTGGTGATCCTGAGGGGTTTTGCCAAACTGGATGTTTCTGTGATTCTGTGACACTGCCTAACACCAACATCCTGAGCTAATAGACTCAATCTGATGCAGAGATTCAAGCCTCCCATCTCTATTATGGATTGCTTAACAGCATATCTGTGCTTCAGAAACAAAAAAATCCAAACTACACCAGCACCTGGACTGACTTAGTTACACCAGTGAAAAATCATTACACTGGCACACTGCAAGGCTATATTCCAGATTAGCCTAATTGGAGTTAATTACCAAACCAGCTTCAACAATTTGAGCTTCCTGTTGTGCCAGGAGGATGCTTGTAAGAGAAGTCAGCAATGAGGCAGCTATTGATACATCAATTTATTTACACTGCAGACTTTACTAACATGAACAAAGCCTGAGAGAGCTATGTCAGGGCAGAAAGAGAGGGGAGAGGCAGAAGGGGTTAGTGAATGGTGCAGTTATGGGAAGTGACAGGTGATCAATAAACTCCAGGTTCAGAGGGTAAATTGAACTGACAAAAGTCAGTCTTAGCTTGCACACCCAAACTTCATTTGTATAAATCCTCTGTGGAGAAGGAAGGAGTCATGTAACCACTAGGATGGTCTGAACCTATTTCTCTGTTCTCTAACTACTCTTCAAAAGTGTTATTTCTTCCTTAGCTCTTCCTCTTATTGAAGCTTTGTTAAGCCTGAAACACACGGCAAGTTTCAGATGGAATGTATTAAAAGGTGCTTAGATACCATGGTGATAGGCACATTGGGAACACCACACAACACAACAGCTGAGACAGACAAATGGGTTTGCACACAGTGAATTTTGTACAAGAGAATTAAAATAAATCTGCAAACCTGGGGGGAGGAGGTGGAACTAAACAGTCTTCAAGGGAACTCTACAAAGGCAGGAAAACATAACAGGTCTATTGTGCAAACTCACACCTCTGGAGAGAGAACAAGCCAAAGCAATAGAAAATATTCTCATGCACCATCAAATGGAGATCTCAACTTCAAGCCAGCAAAAATACAACCTTTCAGAAGTGTGCAGCCTTTCTTTTGCAAGCCCTACACATCTAGCGACAGTTGCTCTGAGGCGGGAGAACAGGGAGGCTGCTGGGGGCACAGAAGAGACCAAGCTTTACACAGAAGGGCAACAGGTGCCAGCTCTGCACCAGCTTGCCTAGCACCAGTACTGCCAGGAGCAGCCAGAGGAGCTCAGTGCTGGTGGCCTCGCTGCCAAGCCACGTGAAGGAATGAGACAATGAAGACCCCTTCACAGAACAAGGTTCCCCCAGCCTTGGCTCCAGGCTCCAGCACCTATTACACCCTTCACAACTTGTAAAGGCTTTGCATGAAGGCAGAAAAACACTTCTGAAACCAGAGTCTGAAATGCAAATTCACCCCAAGTTATTTTGTTTGTTTTCTTGAAAGCTAAGGACCAGAACTATTTTTTTGCCAAGCATGCTGCCATGCTTTTACGCAAATTAGTTTTGATGTAAGGACAGTGAACCTGGGAATACTGCAAAGGGAGTTGTTCAAAACTGGAAATTAAAATTGCATTGACAATTGTGGATTGACAACGTGTCATCTGTTAATTAAAGGTAAGTGACAGCTGTAACATTGTATTTCATTGTAGAATGCAAAATTATTGACTGTGGCAAAGCTCTTCCAAGTTCTATCACTCTTACAGCAGTCAGCAGGGTGAAAGAGGCAAGTTCAGTATTCATAGAACGGTAAGGTTGGAAGAGCCCTCAAGGATCATCCAGTTCCAACCCCCTGCCATAAGCAAGGACACCTCCCACTAGCACAGGTCACTCAAGGCCTTGTCCAACCTGGCCTTGAACCCCTCCAGGCAGGGAGCAGCCACAACCTCCCTGGGCAACCTGTGCCAGTCTCTCACCGCCTTCACTGTAAAGAACTTCCTCCTGACATCCAGTCTAAATCTCCCCTCTGCCAGTTCAAACCCATTGCCCCTTGTGCTGTCATTGCAAGACCTTGTCAATAGTCCCTCCCCAGCCTTCCTGTAGGCCCCCTTCAGATACTGGAAGGCTACTATAAGGTCTCCTTAGTTCTGCAAAGCACTAAACAAATCTGCCAGATACTAACAGACTGTTTCTAGTGGCTCAGAAGGGCCAGTGCCATGCCCCTGTGCCGTGGCACAGCAGCAGCCGTGACATGCCAAAGCAAAAGACAGAAGTGATTCACATGGTACCTGACTGCAGGCAAAGAGATCTGTGGTTTAAAGGAATGCCCAAGCAAAACTCTGCTGACCTTGTGTTCACAGGATCACAGGATGTCAGGGGTTAGAAGGGACCCAAAGAGATCATTGAGTCCAACCCCCCTGCCAGAGCAGAACCAGACAATCTAGCTCAGGTCACACAGGAATGCATTCAGAAGGGCCTTGGAAGTCTCCGGGGAGACTCCACAACCTCTCTGGGGAGCCTGTTCCAGTGCTCTGTTACCCTTACAGTCAGGAAACCATTGAACCATTGCATCATGTTAAACCACTGTATCATGCAGATCCACTCAAAGTTCAGGTTTCTCTTCCTTAGCAGACAGGAGTTGTCTTTGCCCCCAAATCCTTGCCTCAAAATTGACATCCTCACCAAACACCACCCAGCCTTTGGTTTCCCACTGCAGGCAGAGATGCTGAAGTGGAGACAACTCCAGCACTTCTCTGCTGCAGTCCATCCCTCCTGTAGTTCAATTTATGTCTTTCATTACATTACCTACTGTAGGTTACAACCTACCTACCTGTAGGTTACATTATGCACTGTGACATCTTGTGGACTTCACTGTTTGCTCATGGTCTGCTGGCGATAGCTGAAGGAAAGAGAGGTCTATGCTGATCCTTTTTGATTATCAGGAAACCCTTTACTACTGCTGCCGAGAGCCATCAATAAGCTGCTTGTTAATGACCACCATGTGGCTTGAGCCAGTCAGTCATTTATGGGTGAAAATCTTAGTTAAAAATATAATAAATCTCATTAATGACATATTTGACTTTTACAGCCTTGCTCTGATCTTCAGGTCCAACTACCAGTTCTGAAGGGTGGTTCACCCCACCTAACCACTGTCCTTACACAGATATCATTTATCTACCCACCACTTGTCTTGAGACTTGCCACTAGGGAAACCTGGTGCCTGTGGCACCCAGGCAATAACTGCTGAACATGCTCTACTCATTTAGGCACTGGAATGGCCTGCCCAGGGAGGTGGTAGAGTCGCCATCTCTGGAGGTCTTTAAGAGAAGATTGGACATGGCACTTGGTGGCATGGTTTAGCTGATGTCGTGGCCTTAGGTTATAGGCTGGACTTGATGATCTCAGAGGTCTTTTCCAGCCTGGGTGGTTCTGTGATTTACCCTTAAGAAGATTATGTCTTTTTCTTCCAGAAGTGCCCAAAATCATCCACGCTGCTGCATGGAGGTAAGGCAGATGCCACCTTCCCCACCTACATCTGCACTCAGGACAAACACAGCTACTTCACACTGCTACTTTGTCACTGCCACTGGCGGTTTGCTGATAAAATTTACTCACTTCTTCACTGTGCCTAGAAAGCTTTGATCAAGATGCAAACACACTTAAACAGGGAGAACTTCAAACACAAGAAAAATAACCTACAAGAAGGCTTCCCAGCAGGTTAACGCTGAACATTAAGCTCTCAAGCACAGGCTTTTAGCTTATCACTTGAATTGAAAAAAATCCTGTGCTCCTTTTGTGAGAAGTGAGCCATAATCTATTTCCTTTTACAAAATAGGAGGAGATGGCCAACTCCTACAGCTACTGACCCTGTGGCCGATTGCTCATTGGGACTGCAACAATCACACAAGCTGCCTGCAGTGTGCCGAGCAACCTCCCCCTCCCAAAGTGCTTATGAAGGAGAGCAGGGAAACAATAGTTGTAAGGTGATCAATATGTCCTAATAAGCAAGGGGAAGGCTGAAGCCCAATTCGGTTTCTCTGACTGAGGGAAAGATGAGCCTCACAGTATATTCAAGTATCAATGATTAGTAGAAGATCAACAGCTCTGAAGCCCACAGCAGAATAACTTCACAGCATTAACTCATTTCCTAACCACAGCTTGGGGCTCACAGCACAAGGAAAAACATTTGTGCCTGTGTGTGCCTACAAAGGAGCATCATCTTCTCTTTCTTTCCCCAGGTATTACCGCGTTTATCTCCAGAACATGAATGACTATTCTGAATTATCTCCATCATCCTGTGCTCTCCCTCTCCCCTCCTCGCTCCCCTCGTGTAAGGGGGGTGGGAGGAGAGCAAAGAAAAGACAGCACCGTTGGATTCCCTTTCTTCGGCTTTTACCAGCCTTCGGAGGTCAGGTTGCTATTGGCTCTGCTCTGTGTGTGAGCTGGAGCTGTTCACTTAGCAACAGAGAGCAGAAGCGGCTGACAGAACTCCAGCTACGTGTGTGTGCGCCTGTGTGAGGGAGGCGGCGAGTGGAAGAACGGTTTAGAGGATGTACTGATGGACTGTGCTGCTGCATGCAGATGGTCTCCTCTGCACAAGAGCTTTGCACCTCCAGGGGTGGCAGCAACAGGTGCTGGTGCCCTGCAGCCCACCAACTCCCACCCACAGAAGGCAGCTGGACTGCTCAGCATAGTGCATTTTTAACACAAGAGCTTAATTAGAGCCTAACAGCAGCCACAGACATTCTCAGTAAAGCCTACATTTAATGCAAGTCATAAAGAGCACCTTCTGTGCCCAGACCGATGAGGAGGTAACCTGTGATGTGTTAGGAGAAAAAAAGAGGAGAGAGGAATGAAGCCTGAGCTAAGGTTACACAGAAAGGACAAATGAGCTGTTTACTTGCATCTACCTTTTCTCCCACCGTTTGAGGCAAAAAACATTAATCAAAACTTAATGAACTTCAGTAAGATGCTGTCTGTAGAGTTAGCCAACCTCCAGCAGGATAAGCTTGTATCCCAGCTACTTCTAATCAAGAGTTTCTTGCTGAAAAGGAAAATAAATGGCAGAGGAAGGTGTAGGCATGGAAAAAAAAAAAACACACCACCAAACTATTTCTCAGCTCTTAGTTCCTTTTATGAAACACAAGAGACTTGTGTTGAGAGATTACTGAGTCGAGAGCTTATTCCAAGCTGCCGTTCAGAGTGACATAAGAGATTTCATGCAGATCATTCCACAGGGAGCACACAGCCTGCAACTCTCCTATGCAGCCAGCATCAGACACTTCCCTTCCCACCACTATGGAAGAGCTCAGCACACACCAGGGAAATTTTCTTACATGTAAGGCATGTCTCCCACCTCATCCACAAGTAAATTAACCGTGAAGCCAAGGGAGCTGACCACATTCTTTCCCTCCCCCCCAACTCCTCTACATCTCTGTTGGACTTTCAATGCAGCTTCCCTGACATGTGGAGTGTATCCCTGCGAGTCTAACTCTGAACGCTTAACATCTCAAATCAAAACCACTTTGCACCCTGCCAAAGTCTACTGGCATGTAGTAGCTGAACAACTACTTCAGCTCTTCAAAAGCTCTAAACAGATGGGGTCAAAAGAATCAACCAGGACCCTCTTGCTGTTTAGAATGGGGGGCTTAAAAGCAACCAAGTGTGTTGTTTTATCCTTTTCACCTCTTTTGTGTGCCTATTCTATTACTCTTTCCTTATATTCAACAATACAATGGATATGTAATAAAGGAAAGGAAATGGTACTTCCCTAGATTCAATGCATCCAAAATGTATATGGAATGGTTAAAGAGGAACATATATTTTCCAAGGAACATAACTACAGTATGGGTTACAGGCTTAGTTCTCCTATTATTTCCTCCCTGGAAGGATTTCACCTTGCCAACAAAACCCTATAGCCTACAGGAACTGGGCAAAGGTGGAAAATGTTGGCTATTGAGGGTAGCCCACTGGTACTACAAGAAGTAGTCTGGTGTAAAAAAAAAAAAAAAAAAAATTAGAAAACAAAAAATAAAGAAAAAATAAGAGAAAGAAATAATAAGAAGAAAAATTAAAAGGAGGGAAAAAAGGAAAAATACAAAAAAGAGGGGAAAGGAGGAAAAAGTAAAAAAGAGGGGGGGGGAAATGAAGGAGAAAAAAAAAAATCATTAAAAAAAACCCACCAAACCCCAAAACAGAAGAGATTGAGAGGTAAAAAAGGTCACAGCTACATTGAAATTTTGCAGCATATAGTTTCAAAAGATGGAAAGAAAAGAAATAAAGTATTAGAGTGAATGCCTATGAACATTACCTGAAAGATACCTTCCCAAACGCACACCTAAATGATCATGAAGTGCAGGGCACTAAGGAGAATGTCCTCTTTGGACACCCTAAGGAGAACTCTCAATGCAGGGCACAGCTGCTGCTCCCCACACCACAGAGTGGCAAACGTGGTGGGGTGCAGCACTCCTTTTCTGCACCTCAGAAAAGTAACTGAGCAGCAAACCAGTCTATTTCCAGGATGCTCTGGGTAAAAAATGGGAGTTGTTCCTGATGTGGAGCCTCCTTTGGTGTTCGATAGGTTCAGGATGCTTCTCACCCTGCTCCTCACCTCCACAATGGTTGGAGTGATGCAACAGAGCTGTGTGGGAGGAAGCTGCTGCTGCTGCCTTGCTGCATAACCCATTCCTGCACAGAGCAACCTCTGCAGCCACAATCCAGTATCTTATTTCTGTCAGTCTGGCAGAAAAGCAGTCAAGGGCTGACTACAGCCAGCAATGCTCTGCCAGCCTTAGCCCTGATGGGCTTGGCTCTGCCAGCCTCACCATATTCTGGCACCAGGGTGAGCAGGGACCCGACCGACCCACCGGGGCACCTTAGCTCTCACCCCTGGCTGTTCCAGTTAGCTCCTTGGCTTTACATTCCCAGTCAGATTCACCAGCTGCTTGCTTTTTCTGTTTTAAAACCTCTTCCCCTCTTCTTTCAATTGAGATATATTTTTGCTCCCTACTTCTGCTCTCTATGAAGCTTTTCTTCATTCCTGCCATCCTTTTGATTTTCACTGCACCTTATTCTTGTACTAATGATAGGTTTTAACCTTTATTAGTTTTTGAATCATTGCTAATAGATACAAATAAATTAAAGGCACTATAGGAAGAGGTAGGAACATTTGTCCTGAAGATGCAAACATCAATGATCCTCTCACTTAGCTTCCTGTTGTTCCTAAAAGGGATGCATTTGCTTACATTAGATCCATCCTTCTTTTCACAGCTCTTTAAGAGTCAAAGAGCCTAGCAGCAGTGAGGTCCTGGCACGGCCACTCTTGCTGTGCCTCAGCCCAGCTCTTTACCAAAATCAGTGGGAACATGAATGCTTCCTTCTGGAATATTGCTTAGCTAGTCAGTGTTGTGATTTGAAGGAAAGAAATACTGATCAGCCTCACCACTAATACAAAAGGCATAATGTAGAAGTCAGTCACATTGATGCTAACCCTGGACACAGATGGAACACAGAAAAGTATGCAGTACATTGTAAGTAGTTTGGCCATTAGCCAGGAGATGCTGCAGGCAGCTCAGATTCATGTTTTGTTGGACTGCCATTGCACAGATCTCATCACCTGCATCCAAAAGGGATGCCACAGGCATATTCCATTTTCTCAAAACCTTCTGGGACTTCAGTTCTGCAACACCCCCTACAACTGAGGCTGCAGCCTGCCATCATCTCACCAAGCACAGTGGTAGCTGCTGATTACCAGAGGGGGGTTTCCTGGCTTGCCCTCTGCAGAATTGATCTGGGAACGCACAAATGTGTGGCGCTGAGGACAAAGCTGCCAGGCTCCAGGGAAAGGAGCAGGGATCTGAGAACTGCAAAGGATCTGCCTAGGAGTTAGGAGGACTTTTTTCGAAGGTGCCTTTTGGCAGGTTTTGCAGGGAGGTTACTTGAGGCATTTGAATTCACAGTTGTCTTCCATTAATGCCTAAGGAACTGCCTGAAAATCTAAACTTAGGTATTAGATAGCTTTGAGGATTCCCAATGGGATACATTCATAACTTTAAATGAAGTCATGGTCATTGTTATAATCTCTCCAATGTGAAATCTACTTGCCATATCAATGCAGTGAGCTGAGATAAAAGCCCAGAGCAAATAATATATTTCAGCTCCTGACATCCCATTTTCATCTGTCTGCACATAGTGCTTTAAGTGGAGGAGGAAACAAGAAGGGCTGGGTTACTGCAGCTCCAAGCTTAGTGGCACTGGGACCCTCTGCCTGTCAGCATGTCTGAATCACAGAATTCACCAGGTTGGAAGAGACCTCTAGGATCGAGTCCCACTTATCACCTAACCCTTCTAATTAACTAAACCCTGGCACTAAGTGCCCCATGCAGCCTCCTCTTAAACACCTCCAAGAATGGGCACTCCACCACCTCCCCAGGCAGCCCATTCCAATGCCAGTCACTCTTGCTGTGAAGAACTTCTTCCTAACATCCAGCCTGAACCTGCCCTGGCACAGCTTGAGACTTGTTCTGTCACTGGGTGCCTGGCAGGAGAGAACAACCCCCGCCTGGCTACAACCTCCTTTCGAGCTGCTGTAGAGAGGACTTTTCTTCATCTCTTTGCAGCAGCAAGGAGCTGGAAGTAACTGCTTTTGCCAGAGCCCCACTACCCGCCTCACAGGTAGCAGTGAGGTCCCAGCAGCTGGGAGCCAACAGCAACAGCCCTGCAGAAGACAAGGGCTCTCTTCTGCTGAAATCATTGTGTTTGTTGCTGAGCTCTTAACTCAGGAAGAGCTGGGAGCCAAAAGCGGTAACCTGTCTTGCCAGACACCATCTCCCAAGGCAGCCTGCATCACAGTGCTTGCAGGAGTCACGGTGCTGGATATATTTCAGATGGAGTGGATCAGTTGCCCTCAAGCCCCCTCTCATCCCCTGAGAGGGCTCCAACCCTCAAGAGAGAAGCTGGGTGGTCCAGTAGATCAGGGTGAATCACTGCACACTGAGGTAACCTTCTGCTTTACATCTTGAGTTGCTTTTCCCAGCAGTGAGCCTTGTGCCCACAGGCCAGTGAGGCCAGAAGGACCAGACTACAGTCTTCACCTATCTTCCTCCCAGTGCCAGGAGTGAGCTCGTTCGTGAGCAGCATGACCCCAATCCTTCCTGTATTCCAGCAACCCTGACCACATCGAGATGATCTGCACAACCTGCAGGTTTTGCCCGCTTTGAACTGGCTAAAGTCACACAGCTGTGCCCAGAGGGGCACCAAGCCTGAAGTAGAGGCAGAGTTGAGGTGCTGGACCTTGAGCCAGCTAACACAACCAGGATGGCTGCAAGCAGCAGTGCACCAAAGGAAGCTGCAGAGACACCAACCATACCTCACGGTGCCTGCACAGGCTCAGGGCAGCCCCAGGATTCCCACATCACACACAAACAGTTTAAAAGCTCACACTTGGAGGACTGAGTTGCATGCCCAGCTCTGAATTGACACGACCTGAGGAAGAGCTGTGTCTGCTAACAGCTCACCTTTTAACTTGTACTCTAAGTTACCCGAACGAGCAGGGGGGAAGGGAGTCATTAAGTGATTTTTTTATTTTATTTCTTTTAAACAACACAAACATCCCATTTCCTATATGCTTCAGCAATTCACTGTAAGAGACAAATCGATACTCTTCTCTTTGGAGTTAAAGATTCTGATTTGGTAAGGGGATTTGCCTCAACAACAACAGAAAAAAAAAAAGTTCCTTAAGAGAAAAAAAATCCACAACACCTCTTCCTTTTGTCTGGTTTGGTTTTCTGATAAAAATTAAGCACACTGGAGAAAAGGCTTTTCTACAACAAACCTGCCCCTTCCAGCATATTGAAGGAAAAGCAGAAATACATGCTCAGAACAAGAAAAAGCCTACAGGACAAAATCAATTTAGAAATGCCCTGGATTTCTCTGTCAAAACCCAGCTCTCTCCTGTCCTTCCTGAGCAGCTGCAGAGGAACAGCTCAGGCCAACAGCCCGAGGACACCAGGACACCGCAGTAAGGCAATAATCAAAGTACATTTTGTGTCCTTGCCCTCTTTGCATATGATGCAGTTCTGGTTGTGCTTTAGAAGGCTTTTTGGAGGGTTCTAGTGAGAGTATCATTCTTCACCCAACTCCTGTCCATGCCTATGCCTTCACTGCCTGTGGAGGAGATGACAGCTAGCTCTAAGCTCCCACCTTTCCACACCACTCATTCTGGCATCACTGGGGTTGTAAACTAAATGGGAAGGTTTATGTAAAGGTTTTCTTCGTGTAAACAACCTGGAATTCTCAATAGCCAAAAGGAATTCTGGTTCTAGAACTGAGCTTTACTCATGTTTTATATACAGTCTGGAGAAGAGAAGGCTGAGAGAGGATTTAATAAATGTTTATAAATACTTGAGGGTTGGGGGTCAGGAGTGGAGGGACAGGCTCTGCTCACTTGCTCCCTGGGATAGGACAAGGAGCAATGGATGGAAGCTGCAGCACAGGAGGTTCCAGCTCAACACAAGGGGGAACTTCTTGACTGGAAGGGTCCCAGAGCAGTGGCATAGGCTGCCCAGAGAGGTTGTGGAGTCTCCTTCTCTGGAGACTTTCAAGCCTGTCTGGATGTGTTCCTGTGTGACCTGAGCTGGATTGTCTGGTCCTGCTCTGGCAGAGGGGGTTGGACTCGATCTCTTTGTGTCCCTTCCAACCCCTGACATCCTGTGACCAGTTTGCTTTTCAACTGTCCATCCTGATTTGGATAAGGGAAATCAAGGCACTCCAGACAGAAGGATGGTGTTCCTCTGCCAGACAGACAGCTGCTAAGCAAAACATCAGGATGTGATCTTGCTGACTGGCACACCCTACACACAATCACTGAGGACTTCTCAGCAAACATCACCTGGCACTAAGCCACTGGCTTTATGCTTTTGTAATGGACTTTCTTGCTTCTTCGTGGGGGGGCCTTTCCTCTGCCTCCTTTTATCAGAGAAGCTCTAGACACTTCAGCAGGGTTACATCCTCCTTTCACAGGGTGGATCACGAGGACCTGCACAGACTGAAGTATTTTACTGTTTGGCCAACTCTCACAGCACATTTACAGCACATCTCAGGGAGAGGATCTGGACGAATATTCCCCTAGAGGTGACAACTGGGGCAGCTAACAACTCTGCCAAAGCAGACAACAGCATGCAAATAGCAGCACTGAAATGAAAAGCTCAACTAGCCAACTCCTGCCCTTAAACTTCCTCTGATTACATCATTAATTACCTCTTTAAAAAAACAAAACCAGCAAACAAAAAAGCCCCCATCCACAACCACAAACCAAACCACCACCAAACCACCACTATTACAAAATCATAATGAAAAGACTTTTAGAAGCAATTGTGAACCATTTTGTAAAACTGCTGCTTTCTGTCACTCGCATCACTGGTAACAGAACCCCAGCTGAGATGCTCACTGCTGGTGTCAAGCGGTTCCACCAAAACCCAGACTTCTTTTTCAAAGCCTCAGTGGAGTGATGCCTCTTATCATGGAAAGAGAATTTCACAAGGCAGAAGAATAATGGCAAAAGGCTCTGTGACTGGCAGAGCAAAATCCAGTCCCACAGACAGGCAGGAAGGCAGCAGCAGTAGGTGGTTATCAAGACAGTTTCATCAGACAGTCGAAGGCCATGCAAAGCTTTATAAATCAGTGTGAGGAGTTTACAACTGACACACCACTGAACAGAGAACGCTAAAGACTTCTCCTGTTCTGAAAAGCTGATTTTTGGCATCAGCCTTCCTGCAGCTTTTACATTTTGCTTACAAGAGTTAAAGAGTGGAAGCAGATAGAATCAAATAACCCAGTCTCAAACTCAGAAAGCATGAATTAAAATCTGTCTCCATGACTGAGGGAAATTATCTGTTGCTGATAATATTCCTCAGATAATAAAAGTCAGGATGTGAAGCAGCCTAAGTACTGCAGAGGAACCAAACCAATAAATCAGGGAGCTAGACAAGTGTGATGTCCTCTACTACCTGAAAGACAGTTATGCCCACCTGAGGCTGAACATCACTGCTGAGGTCCCTGCTGAAAAACCAAGGGGGAAGATGTGACCACAGGTCAGCCCTGCCTCGGATTCCTCTGACACCAGAAGAGGCAGGATGCAAGCAAAAGGAGTGCCCCCGAAATCAATTTCACATGGAGCAAAACACCACCTGCAAAGAACTGCTAAAATATTTATCAAGGAGACAAACATCCTCCTGCAAGCGCCAAACGCAATTCCAGTGACAACTGCAACAATTCAATAGTTGACCTTTTAAAGTTTGGAAAGGCAAGAGCTGACGAGGGCACCCAAAGAGCATTTACAATTACACATTTCACTAAAGTCTGATATTACTGAGCAGGCACTGAAAGTGGAAAATCTAAAATGACAGATGGCAAGCTATGCAAGACTATTCTACACTACAAAAAACAATTGAGCCAAACTTTAATCACCTTGACCCCCTCTACCTGACAATTCCACAGCCACTGAAAAGAAAAACTTCCTCACCTCTATTCACTATCAAATGCAGAGAAGAGAGGCACAAACAAGAAATCACAGAAGCATTCAGGTTGGAAAAGACCCTTGGGGACACCAAATCCAACTGATATCCCTACACTGCAAGATTCACCCTAAACTGTATCCCCAAGCACCACATCCAAACGACCTTTAAACACATGCAGGGTTGGTGACTCCACCACCTCCCTGAGCAGCCCATTCCAATGCCTGAATCCACAGACTAGGGAACCAGAGATGGGCTCAAAGGCCTCGTTCATACATCACGAGCTCAGAACTATCCTAGGAATGAAGTGGGGAGGACTTCATTTTCCAGCAAAGACAAAGAAGCCAGAGGAGCAACCATCTATGGCAGCACTCATATCCTTTTAGCTGCACAGGCCAAAAAAAAAAA
>VWYK01101385.1:65128-129821 GCA_013399775.1 Semnornis frantzii
AAAAAAAAAAAAAAATTCTGTTAATAAACCCCAAAGAGAAACTCACAGAATACATTTTAACCTAGAATTCAAAAACTACTCCTCTAGTTCAAACAGTATGCCAAGGCTTCTCAAGCCCTGTGCATTTTTTTTTTTCCTAGGGGAAGAAAAACACACAAACCAAGAGAGAGAGACAGAAGAAAGAGATGAGAGACAGTTGGTTCTCATTTTAATAACCTGATTCTTGGAAAGACTGACCCTCCAGAGAAGATAATTAGCAGCCAGGCCAATAATTGTCCTTAGCCACACAAGTACAGCTGTTAACCCTTTCTGTAAAGCAGAGATAAAAGACTGAGCTAAAGGATAAATATAACTGCAGTGTGAATCTTGTGCCTGACATTCCATCAGCTCAACATTTTCATTTTGGTCATTCTGCATCAAGTAGATGATGCAATGTTAAGAGTTTAAGATGTAATCCATATGCAAGGTAATCTAATTGAATAAAATAATGCAGTAATTAAGCGGGGAAAGAATAACATAAAAAAAAAAAGTAGAAGAAAGCCTGCAAAAAGTTGAAAAGAAGGACTATAAAGAAGCTCCCTGTAAATTAAATCCAGTTTGGAAGCAACTCACGCCAGATAGCCACCTTAATGTGCTAATCACATGGTGCCAAGAAACAGAGACATCACAGTAGCAAATCTATGATCAAACCATGAGAAGTCTGAAAGAGAACCTGAAATGAGACTGAGAGGGCCATAAATGGCCAAAATTAAAAGAGGATTTATGGTGTCACAAGAAACAGTAATGTGTTTAAGAGAATTACTGTGAACGGGCTGCCAGATGGAGCAATTTAAAGAACAGAGAAGTGTTACCATTGTACCTAAGAAGCAGAGATTTATTAGGCAACCCAGACATCAGTTGGACTATGTTTTGGCCATTATAAATCACTCTCTCTCCACCATTTAAAAAGCATTCTGAATTTCACAGTGCATCTGAAACATTCTTAGGGCCAGAGGGAGCCACAGTGATTTACATCTCTGAGGATAAGAGTGTATGATGCTGATGAAGCGAGAGCACTTCATGCCAGCAAAGGGCATGCTCCAGTGGCTTTGGAGGAACTCTGTTTGGTCTAGGTTGCTTGGGGGGGCTCTTTCCCTTCTCCTTCTCTACTTACTTTGCAGGTTTGGACCCTGGGACTTCCCTAAACACTAAGCAGCTCAGTGTCCAGCAGCAAGCCATACAGGCAAATTGGTAACTGGAAAAAGAAAGTCAATAGACTCAGACTGATCCCCACACTCCTTTCCTTGGTCACTCCTCACCAGAGTCCAAATTTTGCCCAACAAAATAAAGGCTTCTGGCAAGAAAAATAATTATCACTAGACTTGGAAGAAACAACTCATAAAATACACCACAAAAGCAGGACCAACGCAATGACGCATGCTCTGACCCATCTGAACCCAAAGAATGGGGGAGACATGCTCCAGACCTCACAGTGTATCCCCACCACCACCCCAGCCATACCTTCATATCCACACTGAGACTTCCAAGCAGATGGAAACCCACTGTAAGTTACTCAGGTATTACCAACATTTGGTCCTACCTTTGCTGACCTGTTCCTGTGTTATGCAGCAACTCTCGTTGCTGACTGGATGGTGAAACCATTTGTTACCAAGTGGTTATTTCAGATCCCGAGCACCTCTGCAGGTTGGGTAGTGACTGGTTTGAGGGCAGCCCTGAGGAGAGAAACTTGGGGGTGCTGGTGGAAGAGAAGCTCAATATGAGCTGTCAGGGTGCTCTTGCAGCCAAGAGAGCAACCAGAACCTGGGCTGCAGCAAGAGAAGTGTGGGCAGCAGGGTGAGGGAAGTGATCCTGCCCCTCTGCTCTGCACTGGTAAGACCTCACCTGGAGTACTGAGTCCAGTTCTGGAGCCTCTGGTACAAGAGGGATATGGATGTGCTGGAAGGTGTCCAGAGAAGGGCCACAAGGATGATCAGAGGAGCACCTCTGCTATGAGGAGACACTGAGGGAGTTGGGGCTGTTCAGTCTGGAGAGGAGAAGGCGCCAAAGTAACCTTATTGTGACCTTTCAGTATCTGAAAGGGGCCTACAAGAAAGCTGGGGAGGGACTTTTTAGGATGTCAGGTAGTGATAGGTCTGGGGGGAATGGAACAAAGCTAGAAATGGGTAGATTCAGACTGGATGTTAGGAAGAAGTTCTTCACTAAGAGGGTGGTGAGAGCTTGGAATGGGTTGCCCAGGGAGGGTGGAAGCCTCATTCCTGGAGGTGTTTGAGGCCAGGCTGGACAAGACTCTGGACAGCCTGATCGAGTGTGAGGTGTCCCTGCCCATGGCAGGGGGGTTGGAACTGGATGATCCTCATGGTCCCTTCCAACCCTGACTGATTGTATGACCCTACCACTTGGTTACTTTGCCCAGTGACAACAATCTAAACTCATTCCAGAGTGGGAGTTTTGTGGTTCATTAACAAACCTTTTTATCTGATCCCCTTTCAGAGCTACATGCCCCTTCTAGTGCTGTTTTGGTAGCAAAGAGCATCTTGTCTAAACTTCTGGATCCAATCCAGGAAAGAAAACAAAAACAAAAAACCAAAAACAAAACCAACAAACTCTGGATGGTAACTGAAAGCCATTACCATCTGGTGACTGCTCAACATCCTATGTGGCTGCTAGCCTGTGTCCAGCATCGGGTGAACAGGTGTCCACATAATACCAACCATCACAGTTGTCAGTGGTTTGTAATCCCATTTGCAGCCCTGACACTGGGGTGGAATACTGAAAGCCTGTCACCCTTCAGCTGATCCCCACAGCGTGCTCCTGAGGAAGCTTCCTCGCTGCTCCCCTGCCTCACGCCGGCTGCTGGTGAATTCTGTGCTGAATTTCATTTGCTAACATTCCCACCCTTGCCACTTTGAAAAGAACAAGCAAACAGCAGTAACAAAAAGAAATGCCCTTGGAAATCCAGTGTTGTGCATACACACAGGGACTAAAGACCTCTCTCTCCACGTTTCAGGCACCAGAAACACCAACACTACCCACAAACAGAGACTCTGTCATGTAAGCAGTAGTGAATCAGGCAGCAGAAAAAAGCATTTGCTGCCCATAACTCCAGAGAAAAAAGAAATTACAAACTCCCTCCTTGGGTTCAGTGAGTATCTATGAAAAAGAAACCATTTTCTTTAAAAAAATGGCTGTCCCAAAACAACCACCCAAAACTAAGTCTTCTCACTAACTTAAAAAAGTAAAATTCTATGTTTGACTGACCCATGGATGTCAAATCAGTTAAAATACACCTAAAAAAACCATCCCAATGCTCCCCACAGCCTAAAAGAAAAAAAAAAGGTACAAGGAATAAGGCAGGCTGTGGATTTCGCCAGCATCTATGAGTTCACAGAAGCAGCCAGGTTTATGAGCATAACAAATTACCAGGACTCAGATGAGCTGCAGTAATTGTTTGTGCATTCCCAGATCATAGCAAATGTGAGGTAAAGGCTCATTAACTCCCAACTTCCCCACTGAGGTATAAACTAACACACTGTACCTACTATTTTCTCACACATAGCCATTTCACTCTTCAGCTGAGGCCAGGAAGCCCATGGAACCATGAATTTCCCTTGGGCACAGGACCCCCGAGTGCTAATAACTAACCCCATGTTCACAGGCAAAATTTGCCTTCGAGTGGAAAATCTCTTACTGGTAACCACCACCATGGCACAGTTCCCTGTCAGTCAACTTTGTTATGGTTTGGAATCTACCTGTTCTGCCTAACAGGAGAAATCTGAACCTTTGTCAGCCAGGTTGGAGTAGCCTGGAGCAGAGACTGAGTTAACACTGGGGAATGTCCTTCAACAATTCCAGAGGTGAACATGCAGCTTTAGTTTGTTCCCACATCTGCAGAGAATGAGAGCAAGAAAGAAACTACATTCAAAATGCTCTTCATAAGCAGCAAAATGAACTAGAGGTACTGGAGTCTCTGGTGGACTTACATCATTAACCTGCTCCACAATTAGCAATTAGAAACACCTGGCAAATTGCCAAAGAGGGTCCTCTGAGCAGAGGGTGGACATCTCAGATTCATGTTCTTTTTGGCAAGTGAGCCACACTATTTAAATATTTGTCAGCCAGCGTGCCAATAACCCTGTTGCTCCTGAAGGGCAGCTGCTCTCCTTGTTCCACAAACCTGACCACATCCACAACAGCAAGGGCATTCCATACAACAATCAAAGCAAAGCTTCCTCATTTGTCATAATTTTTTTAACAGTTCTACCAAGCTTGCTGGAAAAATACAATATAGTTAACTTCCAAACACTTAAGAGGAAAACAGCCTCAGAAATGCTTTGGCAAGGCCTCAGAAAGTGAGATTCCCAAGGCAAACCTGGAATGACCACACTTAGTTGTTACATATGAGTCATTACCAGTGAGGGTGGTGAGACACTGGCACAGGTTGCCCAGGGAGGTTGTGGCTGCTCCCTCCCTGGAGGTGTTCAAGGCCAGGTTGGATGAAGCCTTGAGTGACCTGTGCTAGTGGGAGTTGGTGTTCCTGCCTATGGCAGGGGGTTGGAACTAGATGATCCTTGAGGTCCCTTCCAACCCTACCATTCTATGATTTTAGTGTACCTTCTGTGGTGAACAGGTTTTGTGTGCAGATGAGGCGTTGCCTTGCTGTTGTTCCAGCCTTTTAAAAGAATTATTCCCTTTATGTTATGAGGATTCATCACACCAACACCCAATAGAGAATACAGAAATAGAGAATCTGGATTATTTTGTCCGGTGCCCCTCTACATACATTACTAGGTGTCTGTATGCACACATGCCTGTGAACCTTCCCATCACCCTGAGCTGGAACACCAACAGCACAGTGAGGATTTTGTCATCTTCAATACAGCCCTGTTATATATAACCTTGCAGCTTAAATATAAAGTTTAAGCTTGACTCTCTTACATGTATATACTTATTTATAGCTGCAGCAATAGGAACGCTGTTGAGGAAAGTAGAACAGCTTTGGGAAAAGTGGGTGGTGGTAATGCAAAACAGAATCTGCTTTTTTGCTTCACTGGTATCTGTGGCCTATGAAAACTGTGAACTTGAATCTCCTTTTCCTGCCCAGTGCAATTCTTTGAATCATCCAACATCACCCCATCTTCTGGGTTTTCTATCTGTCCTATCCCACTCAAGTGCACTTCAGGAGCTTGGCCACATTCTGGCCATCAGAAAACTGCAGCAGGAGGAATGTAAATGGAACTCCTCACACTTTGTGTTCTCACACAAGCAAGAGAGCAATATAAAGCAGGTTGTGCTGGGCATGAGGGTAAGCTAAGTTCAAAGTTACCTTGCCCCACATTGAGTGAAGTTCTCTGAACTCTACTACAACTGCTGGGTCATGGCCTCAGAGCTGGAGGTGCCTTGCAAAACACAGAGTTGTTCACCCTCCCTCATTCTGTTAACATCTCTGACATAACTGTTGCTCTCCTTTCACAATTCAGGGGAAGGGAAGGAGCTCGCTGTTGGGAAAGTTGGTTACTTGAAATATTGGTGACTCAAAGTTTACTACTCACCCAAAGAGAAGGAACTGCTTGAAGAGAGGCTTCTGGGCTGTACTCAGGAGCACTGTGTGGGTGCCAGCACAGCAGCAGCAGAGCACAGGGCCCAGTCTGTCTCCAATAAAGGTTTCTGACTGAAATTGTGTCAAGCTTGATGGCAAAGGCACTGTGATCTGTGCCTTATTCAGCTTCACCTTCATCCTTTTTGTGTGTTGTGTTTTGGTTTTGTTGGTTTTTTTTCCCCCATCTAACCTTTCATCTTTACTGGTCTTCAAGGAAAATTCCTTTGTTCTCCAGTGTAAGCTTTAGCAAACAGCAATTCAAGATGTTTGCTATGCACAGTTCTAGTTTCTAATAGCTGGGAGCCCATCACAGGTTGTGGTTTAATGTGTCAATCCTGGGTATTTTGCACACTATATCATATTCCTACATGTAACTGCACAGATCGCTTAGAGGCTCTTTTCCTGTACCCTCAGCCCTCAGTTATTCCTTCCAGCCCACAGCAACTGCAAGAAAAATGAATCTGCATCTGCCTCCTCACAACAAAGATGATGGGGAATGGGGAACAACGAAAGATCCAGGCCTGACGCTCAGCTTGGGAAACGTTGCAGGTGAAGTGGCATTTCACTGCAGTCATCACAAAGCCTGTCACCTCCTTTGGAAGTTCACCTATGTGAATGCAGCCCTGGCTTTACACAGGCACTTACATCATACCAGCCGTGCCAGTTTTAGTTAACTGCAGCTTTAAAAACACTGCAAGCTGACTGCAACCTCTAAGACTACATTAGAAAGGCTCAGTGAAGGTTAGGAACAGAGAGCAGGGCCTTCTGTGCCTGCCCTGTGTAGACAGAGGCTTGGCAAAGGCAGCTTATCCTTGGGCAGGTTGTGCAAACTGTTCAGCCGCTCAGACATTCTGCTGACCTCTTGCTTAAGTTAACTGCAGACTTAGAGGGAGATTTGTAAAACACCACCACTCCTAACGTGCAGTTTGTAATCAAGTCACTTGTTCACGGCTCACCCAAATTGGTCAGGCATGAAATGTTTTCTGTGGGTAAGGCAGATAAAACAGTTGCATTCGCTCCTGTTCCCTGACCTTAGCCGGGCTGCGGGAATTTTGCATGTGGAGTCAGGCAGAGAGAGTGCTTGAAGAATGGGGTTAAAACTAAGTCAGCCTTTCTGTTCTCTCTCAATGATTTTCAATCGATTCTAACCTCTGCTATTGTCAGCTCAGCACTGATCCACTGTGAAGTTTGCTTTCTCTGCCTTACACTGCAGCCACTACACCAAGGACTTTGCAGCGCCAGAACCATCCGACAATTTCGTTCAGGCAAAAGAGACTCAACATTGCTGCACCACCAACACAGCAGTGCTAACAGGAGTAAAATCTTGGTTGAGTCATTAAAATGAATAGTTATGACTTGCTGGAGATACCAGGAAAAGCTCTGCTGAAACAGACGGAGGCAGCTAGCTGGCTTCACCTTGGGAGCAGCTGTTTTCCACTCTGCAAAGCAGGCACATTGTACCGAGGCTCTGATGTACTCATCTGTGGGGCCTTGCAAGCATACAGGGGAAAGAAAAAGATCCTTAAGCACAGAGGTGGCACAACACAAGTTGCCCTTCAACACAACAAATATGAAAGGAGGTATTCTAGAGGATGGGGCAAACAAGTGGGAGGGCAGGCAGAAGCACACTCTGGGTCTAGTGCAACACGCAGGCCACCAGCTGAAAGGTTTCCTCTGCAGTGGCAGAGTGGCAGTGTGACATATCATGTTATCATGACTGTGCTGATAAAAATATGTCTGGGGGATATGAGTTATGTCCTACTGTCTGAAATCTCAGCAGGCCCAGTAACTAAGCAACCTCTAAACCTTTGCATTCCTCATTAAAGCAATGCAAGCCCATTAACTTCACTTAGACTACCAAGGGTCAGAATTTAACCCGATCTTACCAAGCTTCCTTTGTATCCAGTGCTGCCAAAAGTCACACACAGACTATCCCACAGGGTACCAACAGCCAAGTGAATGCTCAGAGGAACCAAACATTAAGACAGACCCAGCTTTTCATGCCTCCCATCTATATCAGAACTGACAAAGCTGGGATCTTTACTTAATATATTAAGGAATAAGCCAAGAAAGGCTGATTTTCATTCACACCTCTCCCATTTCCCTGTAGAATGGCCCCATGTCCCTCACCTACATCACCCTTTTGCTTCTCCTCTCCTCCCTATGTCGCTGGTGCTGTCTGCATGCCTCTCTCCAATCCACTAAACACTAGAAATGAGATCAGTTTAAACGAAGCAGATGAAGTGAAATGAAAGCAGCAAAATGCCTGCCAAGCATCTCCAGGTGTTTCGCTAATACACTCCATACCTTGCCTTCAGCTTTTCTATTTCAGCCCCATTCCACAAAGCATCCTTATTAGGGTACAACCCAAACAAGAACTTAAATGCCTATTTAAGTGGTGTCATTAACACAGATGGCTTAAATATTTCTCTGAATGAAATCCTTTACCTGTAAGCTCTTCAGGACAGAAAGAATGTTTTAGTTTTAGACAGAATTGAAAATCAGGTAGAAGAATGCTTTCCATAGCTGTATGGTGCCTTGCTGACAGCACATAGGGAGGAAAAAAGAAAAAAAAGGTAATATTTTTTTGCTGCCTCTCAACTTTGTGCATTGGATGTTAAAGAAGGAGCAGGCAGCAGCAAACACAAATCTCTTCAGACAGGCCACTAAGCATATGCTCAGAGAAAATCCATGGAGCTGCCATTGCTGGAACAGAATTACAATCATTCAGTGTCAGAGTCTTCACTTGTACAACAGGAAAAGTGCTGCTCAATCCATCTCAAAATACATTAATATGATTTGTTGCTTGACCAGTGCTTTGAGATAAAGAGTTCTCTTCACTGCAATACAAAAGTTCCAGCACTCTTTTTCCCTGAGTCTGAATGTTGCTCATGGTCTCCTACCCTGGATGGAGCATTCTCCTGACAACAGCTGAGTGCAACCTCCACCCATGCCTGTGAGCAGCACTCCTATGGAATCACAGAAATTTAGAGGTTGGAAAGGACTTCCAGGGGTCACTGAGTCCAACCCCTCTGCCAAGGCAGGATCACCCAGGGTAGTTGGCACAGGAACACATCCAAGTGGGTTTGGAGAGTCTCCAGAGAAGGGGACACCGCAAGGCAAACACAGATGAGTTCTGGAGCCCTCATTATAGGAAGGACACGGACCTGATGGAGCAGGTACAGAGGAGGGCCACAAAAATAATCAGAGCATTGGAGCACCTCTGCTATGAGGACAGGCTGAGAGAGCTGGGAGTGTTCAGTCTGGAGAGGAGCTCTGGGGGGACCTAATAGCAGCCTTCCAGGACCTGAAGGGGGCCTACAGGAAGGCTGGAGAGAAGCTGTTTACAAAGGCCTGCAGTGACAGGACAAGGGGCAGTGGGTTCAAGTTTGAGAAGAGCAACTTTAGATTGGACGTTAGGAACAAGTTCCTAACCCTTTACTATGAAGGTGGTGGGGCACTGGAATAAGTTGCCCAGGGAGGTGGTTGAGGCCCATTCCCTGGAGACATTCAAGGCGAGGCTTGACCCCAGTCAAGTGACCTGGTCCAGTGGGGATGTCCTTGCTGACTGCAGAAGTGATGGACTGGATGACCTCTAGAGGACCGTTCTGGCCCAGACTATTCTGTAATTCTATGACCCTGCAGCGCTCCCAAGCCTCACTGCCCTTCCAAGGGAGTGTTGCTCAAGTCAGTTTTTTTTGTTGTTGTTGTTGGGGGTTTTTTGTTTTTTTTAGCTAGGACTTGCATTTTCCCCTCCCTTTCCTTTCCATCATTTAATTAAATCCTTGTTGAAACAATAACAAACCAACAAACCACCCCCAGGCCTCCCATCTCCAGGGCAGCAAGTATAGCCCAGGTTTCACGTGGCAGGCTCCCTCCCAGCTGTGAGCTGAGTGAAGCCCACAGAGTGCAGCAAGGCTGAGTGCATGCATGCTGCAGACACAGAAGCAGGACAGCGGCAGCATGGCTTGTGGCACTGGAATGACGCACAGCCCTGCCAGCTTCCCCACACCCTCCCCAAGCTTGATGTAGGAGGCATAATTATGTAATAAAATTCCTGTTTCTGCAGCATTCACCCCGTACCAACACAGAAAGGCTGGCTTTATTATTCCTCCCAGCTGGTAGGCACTGAATTACTACTGTTTTAACCCTCTTTGCTCTCAACCCTCACTTTGATTTCTGACTGGCAACAGCAGGAGCAACAGCCGCTGAGCGTTTCTGTTCTCTCCCCTCGTGAGGTTGATTCTTGGCCTTTGAGATCATTTTTATCAGCTCATAAAACACCTGCTTGTTAAGGATCCAATCTATTTCCTGGGGAAACTTCCAGTCAGTGTGCTTGAGTTGCTTCCAGAGCTGGTATGCCTCAGCCTGAGGACAGAACTGCTTGACCTGGTTTTACACCGTGGCAGCTCTGGAGGGATGGCACGCACGCTGCAGAAGGGCAAAGGTACAGCTGAGCAGTACCTTCTGCTGCTCTGCTGAGCACAGGGCCTCCGTCGAGGCGAGACCCTGGCTACGTGATTGATCCTGAAAGGGGAACTTCCTCTGACATCTTGGTTTTGTTCCTTGAAAGAGCAGGGGCCCTGCACTCGCACGACATCTTCCCTTGCCGCAAGGTGCCTGGTTGCTAGGCAGTCTTTGCTCCTGCAGAGCAGGGCATGGGTTTGCCATCAGAGCCCTGCTTGCTGTTAATTCAAGGGTGCAGGCATTTTTGAACAGATTTTCAGCACACATGGACTGAAGCTGACTGAGATTGTAACTAGCAGTCAAGATACATTACTGGTGTCTTCTTGACCAAATGGAGTGGTCTCTATAGCAGAGGGGGCACCCACACCCAGGCAGCAAGATGGTGATCACCCAGAAGAAGGCCTCTCGCACTCCCTGATTTATGCTCTTTCACCCAAAACATTAAAGACTGTTTAAGATGCTTTCTGAGCCAGCTGCTGCCAAGCTGATGTCTGAATGGGCAAGCATTTACAGTTAATTACCAAATAACCCCTCTTAAGGTACTGGAATTCCCACAGATGACTTGGAAAGTAACCAGGTACCTGGAAACATGGCTGCTACTGGAGTGGCCTCAACTAACATTACATCTTGATGTACCCCTCTAGTACTTAGAGCCAGAGACCAAAGCACCACCCAGGATAGGTGGGCAAGGAGGTACAAGGCTGCTTAAATGGTTTCTTTTCCCATGCCACAAAACAGAGCCTGTTTCAGTGCCACAGCTGTGCTGGAACCCCAGTTCCCTCATGCCTGGGAGAGTGAACTGGCAGTTGATTTGCAGGCCATCTGACCCTCTGTGCTTCTGACTCTCTTCACAGCACAGCAACTCTCAGAACCTCCCCCTGCACCCTTCCGGGTTGCAGTGATTCTGCCAGGTCAGACAGCAAGATGAGGCAGGATTTGGTCCCTCAGTGAGGTACTTGTTACAAAGAAAATTAGCCACCAGCAGGAGCACACAACGGAGCAGAAGCTGAGTTCTGCAGGTTTCAAAGCAGAACTGTGTCCCAGTGCTGTGCATTGTTTCCACAATTCAATTCACAGTAGCCTCCTCACTGGAGAACATGGCTGTCTCCATTTCAACAACACTCATCCATGGGCCCTGACTGACCTTCATTCTCCATCTCCCCAAGCAAGTATTTCCTGCTCTCCATCTGTGGTTGACTTGAAACACCCAGCAGCTCAATTTTGGGACACAGATACCTCTCCATTTATTCCCATGGAGCTGTGAGCATGATACATCACTTTCCAAACAATCTGCATTGAGTAAGGCTTGCTGAGTCACTACCTTCGTTTTCCTCTAGGCATAAATTTTCACAGCCCACCATGAGCACAGTGCCAGGAGTTCCACAGCAGCACAGACCAAAAGAATAACCTTAGCACGAAGGAAGGAGTAGTGCTTTAGCATTGTGGCCTGAATGCCTAAAACACAACACAAGACCACCTTTTCCAGCTCCACCCCCCTGCATTCTGACTGATCTGGTCACCCTTACTGCTCCACCAGCTCTCTTCCAGGAGGGCTAAGAGTGAAGGCTCGGTGGTTAGTAGCATCTGGGGAAAATTGGTGCTGCTAGTAAATGGAGCTGTCATCTGCTCGTCCTGGATCAGGTGTCATAAATACACATTTGCTATCATCAGCTGCCTCAGTTAATAAAGTTTCTCATCTCACAAAAGTCCAAAGAAATTCTCCCTTCTTAAATACAGTTAGAGACAGCTATACACTTTCAGCTCACCTCTCCCTTCACACCTGTGACCATTTGTTCTTGCTATGTAAAAATGTTTGAGGGAGAAAGGAAAGAAAACATATTTAAAAGTTAGGAAGACAAATCCTGCCCTTTCTCATTCCACAGCTTCCCCTGCACACACACAAGTAAGAGGTGGTTGGTTTTTATCTGAGCTGCTCCACGAGAAATAATGTGAGACCAGTGAACACACAACAGCAAGGATGCTCTAACCTTTGCCTATGATCAGCTTGGGAGGGGTGGGAGGCAGCTCAAGGAGGTTTTTCCTCTTGTGAAGCTTCAGGCAGCCACAGGAATGTATCTCTAGGAACAGGGTGGCTGCTGAACTGGTTACGACAAGTTGAGGGCCGTGTTGCAGCTTGTTCTGACACCACGTCTGAGAGGGAGAGCGAGGTTCAGCTGCAGAGGTGAGCAGCTGCTGAGGGCTGTCACTCAACCCTCAGCCCCAGCACGGGGCAAAGGAAATGGGGGGCACAGCCTCGGAGAGAACAGCAGGCTCCTGGTGCTGGAGCTGCTGCACCTCAAGTCCACACGCCAGAGCCGCGTTCGTTGCCGAGGCTTGGCTGTGGTCACGAAGAAGCTTGGGTAGGGCTGGGATCAGGCTGAGACATGAAGCTGTGTCCCTCAATAAGCAGGGCTGGGATAGTAATGTTTCCACTTGCTAAATGATAAGTCGTCTGAACTTTGTATAACAGGAAGATCAGTGTGTGGGTGTGTTTATGTTGAAATTAACTTCAGTTTAATCACACGCAGCAAGCAGTTGGTTTTCTGTCTACTTTAACAGTCTGCTTCCTCCAACAAAAGGACTTGCCTGAACCTGATTCTTAATTCAGATTAAGGTAGGCCATGAAACTAAAGTACAAGTGTTGATCCTGAAGGACTGCAACTGTGGGTATCCCCCTGTGGAACAAGAATATCTTGATCCAGCTTGGTTTAGCATAGCTGAACTGGATGACAGCGTAAGTCACACTTCGGAGAGGTCTCCGTCGATTCCTTACATGAATAAATTCTCATTAAACAGATGTAACTTCTATTATGTACCATTAGTGAAGGAGGATTCTTTTTTTTTTTCCTTTTGAAGTGGTAGAGAAAGAGAAATGTTACCATTCTAACAATCCACTGGATAAGTCCAGATTCACTTTGCTGGGCTTTTAGTGCCTGTGGTAGAGGTTTTTTTAGCTGAAGAACTGCCTGCACTTCTGAGCGCAGTTTGATGTGCTAAAAGGATGTAGCTGGTGCCAAGTTTGGTCAGGGCTAAGGTCACTGTGCAAGGTCAGCAGCTGACATCCACAGCTCTGCTCTGGGATGTCTAACCTCAGCACTTGCTGGCCAGGCCAAAGAGTGCCATTACTTGACCAGATTCCACAGAGGTAACATTATTATAAACCAGAAAGTGCAGGATGAATCAAATCCAGCAGTTCTCAGATGGATCCCAGTGGAATTGTTTTTGGCCTCAGCAGTGCTAGAGCAGCTCAGGAGTGTCCCTGCACAACAGGTCCCTGCAGATGTGGACTTAAGACTGGTACTAACAACTTTCAGCTTGGTCCAGATGTTTAAAACACCCTCCAGGAAGATAAATTTATGTTCACTCTACAGATCCCACTGACAGCATGACCTGATGCACCAAGAACCCAAATGACATGGCCAAAACCAGAATAGAGCAGATAAGGAATAACTTCTCTTTTCTCCTGTGAGAGATTTAACATCTGAACTCTCTGTGCTGTCACACAATCACAGAACCATCCAGGTTGGAAAAGCCCCTCAAGATCATCAAGCCCAACCTAGAACCCTACTCTACAAGATTCACCTTAAACCATATCCCTAAGCACCACACTGAAACCACCCCTAAACATATTCAGGGTGGGTGACTCCAACACCTCCTTGGGCAGCTCATTCCAGTGCCTGACCACTCTGGACATTAGCAAAAAGTTTTTCATGGATAATCTAAACCTCCCCAGCCTCAGCTTGAGGCCATTCCCCCTTGTTCTGTCTCCAACTATCTGTGAGAAGAGACCAGCAGCAGCCTCTCCACAATGTCCCTACAGGTAGTTGTAGACGGCAATGAGGTCATTTTTATGCATATTCCACACAAAAAGCAGCAGCTGGACCCCACCACCATATTATATTATTTCAGTTCTTCCTCCTCTGTAAAGAAAATCTAGTTCATTCATTTTTTTCCTTTCAATATACAGATATTAAAGATCTGATTAAGTAGTCTACATCTGTAGTTGTAGGCAACTGCTTAGCTTTTTCATTAAACAGGGCTATAAGTATATTTGTGTGCAAGCTGATTTCTCCTGCAATGGTTAATCTGCAGGCAAGAAGAAAGGAACATGCAATTAGCACAAATGCAATCGGCATAAAATGATGGGAAGGGAAGACAAATGAAAGTGCTTTAGAAAGGCTGTTGGTAATGGTGTTCTAATTCAGATAGAGGGTTTTTGTTTTGTTTTTTTTTCCCCATGCTTCCCTTCCAGATTAGATTGCAATTTTTCTCTCAATAAGTTTAGAAAGCCTGGGCCAAGTTCTTCCCTCGGCGTTATTCCACTCAGATTGATTGCACCAGGATGAATTTAGCCTAGGATTTCAAGATGGTGCTTAAATGTCTCTCAGGTAAATCTGAATACAAAATATCCAACTGAAGAACGAGAGAGAGTAGACCTAAGTAACTTCAAAAACAATGCATCTCATCTCTCTGGCTGCAATCAGGCAAACCTCCAACACAAGCTGGACCTAATCAGAGGTGAGGCTTTTCTTCCCCTTGTAAGGCCCACACTGCAAGCTGCTTCTTTTGTTCTTTCATATCTTCTGGTTCTCTCTAATGAAAATACATTAGGAATTAAAAAAAATAATAATAATAATTCAGAATGCCTTTCTGGCTGGCTGAGAAATGCCAGTTTCTCTGTTGCACTACAGACAGCTCCTACTGCAACTGCAGACTCACTGCAGAGTACAGGCAGCTGTAGCTCAGCGACACTGCAGTTACAAAACACTCACTGGCAGGCAGGTTTGGACAAGTGCTGTCTCCTAAACAACTTTGTAGTACTTATTACTACTCTTTGTCTTTTTTTGTTTGGGTGGTTTTTTTTTTGTTTTGTTTTGGTTTTTTTTTAAGTATAGTTCACAAGATTTCATGTCAGCTAGGTCTTCTCAAAGACCATGGCTGTCAGCTTGTTTGCCCTTCTGCTTTTGTCTGGTTGAATTTTCCATGCCCTGGCTTCACATTTTCTATAACAACCACTTGCATAGCTGGAGTTGACTATGTTACCAGCACTGCAAAATATTCCAGCAGGCTTTAGGCATGACAACTGAATTATTTCCAGTTGTGTAAGGATATCCTACCAACAGGCATATGTTTAAACAACACCACCGCCACCCCAAACAATCAGACAAGAGCAAAACAACAAAACACAAAACCACTCATTAAAAGTATTTACAGACTTCAAAAAAGAACTGCTCAACTGAGAATCAAAAGGTGCCCCAGCACCACTTTTAACCTTGCTTTTCTTAAAGGAGTGTTGGAAGTAGATGATCCTTGAGGTGCCTTCCAACCTTACCATTCTATGATTCTGTGATCTACAGTTAGATAACAAAGGAATTTGAAATACCTAAAAATAGCCACTAATAAGTTTAAGGAACAATAATGCAATAAAAAACACTTCTCAAAAGTTTTTTTCCCCAAGTCACTTAAGTGTCTTGTCAGTGTTGTGCAATATTTTTCCCTTCCAAACTGACACACATAGGAAAATCAGATACGAGAAAGTGATCTCTGTGGCGATCAAGGTGAAAACTGGGCCTGCAGGAGGTGCAACAGCAGCAGAGAGAGCACAGCAAAGAAACAGACTGGGCTAATGACTGCCCACTGCTACAATCCAAACGGGTGGCTCCTGGCTCTGAGGCTGCATATTGTTGTTTAGGCTGAAGTGGATAAAGCCACATGCACAAACTTCTGCTGGGGCTGCTACAGACAGAGGTGGCAGGAAGGAACCAGTTCCACTGCAGCCTATGTGCTCTAGGAAAGCCACAGAGGGGCAGAGCACGGGAAAGGGACCAAGTCCATAGTGTTTCTGCTTGGTGAAAATACACACCAAGTTGTGCAGATCAGATTTCATCACTGTCTAGTAAACAGGGCCTGCATTTGCTATTGCACCTAGGCAGGAGCCTAAAATACAGCAAGTACATTCTGCAGTCCCAGAGACGGGGCACGTGCCCTTCCCACCTCAATAAACAGGGCACAGCATCATTAAAGGCCCTTCTGGAATGGGGCTGAAGTTGTTTAAACTCTGGCTCCTTCTCTCAGATTTACATTTCCCACACTAACCTTCGCTGAGTTTATTGCCAGGTGCCTTTCTGCAAAATGGCAAGTTTTGCTTTGAAGGCACTAAGAAATCTAGAGGGGCAGTAAAGTTAAAGCAGCAGCCATGGCAACAAAGGGATAAACTAAACTGACTGCTCCCATAGGGAAAAAAAAAATAGCCTGAGAGTAGCTGTCCAATGAGGTTTGCTATGTGAGCATAAGGAACGGGCTGGGAAGCTGCAGAACATAAAGAATTCCTGCTGTGTTTCCCTCAGTGTGTCTCCTTTATATTCAAGAGTGTTTCACTAAACCAGTTTCTGAATGCATTAGCTCCTCACATCTGGAGATGTGGGTTCGCTTGTGCACTGGCCTGCACGGCTCCATTCCTTCCCCAAAGGAAAACACGTATCCAGGGGTGAGTAGTTACCCAGAGGAACCCCACGGTAACAGGGAAAACAAGGAACCTGAGCTTCCAACCTGACAGAATCTTCCTACAGGCTTTCAGCATCTCTGCTGTTTTCTTGTGAGCTGCACACGAGCTGTAAAAATCTGCTGGGTTTTGGAAGGACTCTTCAGTGCCTGAGAGCACACAGCTTCCGAGAAGGATTAGGATTTAGGAGAGTTAAAGTCACACTTAGGATGTGAAAGCCCTCACCAGCTCACAGCTACTGAAAAGAGCAGCTCCCACATTCTTTCTCTATCTCCTGCCTCTCACTCCTTACAGCCACAGCTCAAAGTTTACTCTGTCTTGCACTGATTGTTGTCATAGCTGCAAATGAGCCACTTTAACCAGTTGTAAAAGGGTAGAAAGCTGGGGGAGCAGGCAGGAGAAATACAGAAATTTTCAGAGGTTGAGGGAGTTAAAAGTTGGTTTTTTTTTTTTAAAAAAAAAAATTTCCTGAGTTGGCCTAGCAATTAACAAAAAGAAGAGGAGAAGCTGGAAAAACTCACAGACAGAAAGCCACCTTTTTAAAACTAGGTGTTCCAGCAAGCCAGCCTCAAGTCTTTCAGAGAAAGTCTGAAACCACCAGAAACAAGCTGCTTGCTGTGCAGCTGCAGAAAACGGGGCAAGTTTTGGGAGCACACCAAAATCAGGAAAAGGCTCAAGCAGATATTTAAACAAGTTAGTAGATGGCAGATCATTCAATTGTTTCTAAACAAGAGGGTCTCTGGGTTGAGGAAATACACTGATTATCAGAAACTGGAAGGATACAAGGCAGGATAATAAGGAGGATCTCTGCCTCTTGGGGCCTGCTAATGACCACTACTGAAAACCAAGAGGGCAAATCTCACAGGTAATTGGAGACAGAACAAGGGAGAATAGAATCATAGAATCACCTTGAGTGTTGTGTTCAGTTTGGGGCACCACAATACAAGAGAGATGTGGAGGTGCTGGATTGGGTCCAGAGGAGGGCAACAAAGCTGGGGAAGAGCCTGGAGAATAAATCTTATGAGAAGCGACTGAGGGAGCTGGGGATGGTTAGTGTGAAACAGAGGAGGCTGAGGGGAGACCTCATTGCTGTCTACAGTTACTTGAAGGCACATTGTGGAGAGGCTGCTGCTGGTCTCTTACAGGTAATGGGAGACAGAACCAGGGGGAATGGCCTCAAGCTGAGGCTGGGTAGGGTTAGATTGGAAATTAAGAAAAAGTTTTTCATGGAGAGAGTGGTCAGGCACTGGAACGAGCTGCTGAGGGAGGAGGTGGCGTCACCAACCCTGGATGCGTTTAAGGGTGGTTTGGATGTGCTTGGGGATATGGTTTAGGGTGAGTTTTGTAGAGTAGGGTTCTAGGTTGGACTTGGTGATCCTGAGGGGCTTTGCCAACCTGCATGTTTCTGTGATTCTGTGAAACACAACTTGGCCCCAGAAAGGCCAGCAGCCCTGCACTAGCTGAAGCTGTTCCCAGAACAAGGCTCTCCTCCAAGCATGGCTCAAAGCTAGACAGAGCCACTGCTGACTTGTCCATCCAAAGGTGACCACTTGGCCATTGAGCCTCTTTCACACCACTGTCACAAAGGCTTCAACGCTGCCAGGTATTTATTACATGTCTGCTTTTGCTTTATCTTTGGGCACCACCACCAAAGCCCTTGCACTTCAGTGGATGTTTCTGCACACTGGGGGTTCAGCCAGAATAAGCGCTTCGGGAACTCCTCTTGGAAGGCTTCCCAGCTCCTCTATAGAGGCTTGATTGACAAAGCCAATGTTGTATCTCTTTTAAGGGTCGGTAATGAGGCTGCTTAACCCCTCTTCCAGATCACCTAACCTCTTCCAGTACTGTTATCACTCAGGGCAGTAGTATGACCCCCAAGGTGCTCTGCTCTTCCCATTTTCCCAGGGTGACAAACCAGCCTTTTCCCTGGGCAGAAAAAAGAGTTTTCAAACCCACAGTATGCCTGTAAGACTCACTCCCTGATTACCAATTTTGCCTAACAGAGAAACTTCAACAAAACCCTTCTAGGAGCAAAAATAAATTTTGGTGTATCCAGCATTCCTCCCATTGTTCACTATTTTAACTTTTCCAAAGAATCCTAACACATTAGATGAAGTTTCGACTTACAGAAACCTATCCTGGTTGGTGCCTCAGGTACTTTATAATGGCATCTGTAATGACTTTCTCAACAATTTTCTTAGGTACTTAAATGAGGGTCATGAGTTTACGATTCCCTGGATCACCCTTATCATCTTTCCCACCTCCATCTGAAGAACATTGGCAATCTTCCAGGTTCTCCTTATTATAGCTGTAATGATAAATTCAATCACGTTTATTTGGGGGTTGTTTTTTTCCTGAGAGGCAATTCAGCTAATACTAAAATAAATTAACTACTGACTTCATAGATTACCACAGTCTAAACACTAAAAATATGACTACTCTCCACATTCACACACAGATGTCAGACAAACTCAAGCTGCTTTAAAAAACCAAGCAGGCATCTTTATCTCAATTTTCAAGGAAAATGAAGCAGAGGTTGGGGCATCATGGGGCAAACTATGAGCAGGGTCCAAGTCTCACACTTTTATCACCAGATTCTGAATTGTGTGATTTAATAGAAGCCCTTAACAACACTGAAAGTATCTCCACTCCTGCCAGCTCTTCACCTTTACCAAAAGTAATGCTAAAGCTCAAGAGGTATCTCTCTTGTATGGAAGACCAATGCAAAGAGTATTTTACATTCTCATTTTCTCTTAATTGTCCCTTGAGCCTCTGGAGCTATTCAGGCTCATCAGCTCTCCAGTGGATTTCTAATATAATTCGAGAAGAAATTACTTTAAAAAAAAAATTATTTGTCTTTTTAACTTCCTTTCATCCATCTTGGTGTCTCACTTTCCTACAGAAGCACACAGTTAACTCTACTTACATGACCTGAGTTTATTTCCCACCCCAACAAGCTATTTTCCTAGACTGCATAAATATTTTTCCCCTTTAAACATATTTTTAAAGCTTTCTCTCCCTTTACTCCTTTGTCTCCCATGTCCCTATAAAGACAGATGCCATTGTACTTTGCATCCCTCTCGCCCACATGAACATCTAATCACATTCAGTAGTACCAAGGTGATGGATGCAGATACTCCATGGAAGTGATGATGCAGGGTAAGCAATTAGATTCTTTTCTCTTTCTTTTTTTTTTTTTTTCCTCCCCCTGGCTCAAAATGAGCTAAACCTGAGCTGTTCAGTGCAACCAAAAACCAAGAGCAGTCTTTCTTTTAAGCCACTGGATTACTCCACCTTCTTTTGGGCTCTTTTCAGTCACCTTCCTCAGTCTTCTATTCTGGTAATGGCAACCTGATATTCTTTCATTTCTCTTTCCTGCAAACATCCTTCTTGGTGCTAGACATCAACATTAGCAACTTCAGTGTTTACAGCATCTTTTCTCCAGAAGGATCCCAAAGAGCTTTGGAAACTCTACAGGGTTTCATTCACTGAAGTGACTCATCCATGAACAGGAAGAGGACCTACAGCTGTTTATCAGCACATGGGAACACAATAATGTGGTGCATAATAGCCTCGAAGTTGCAAATTGGCAATGGAGTGAAAAGTTAGGTGAACAAAATACAATTATTGCACCTGGAATTGGTTTGGATGTTACTGTTAGCTCCCTTTTTCTAGGAAATGTGTCATGGAATAGCTGCTACTTACAATGTTTTTCAAATCCTTGAGTAAATATTTAAACCTGAAACAGACAAGATGAAATTTCAGCTCTTGCTCCAATGCTGGTGTATCAGAGGGAACAGGAAGGGAAGCTCTCTTGCAGTCTGGAGAGGAGAAGGCTTCCAGGTGACCTTCTTGTGGCCTTTCAGTATCTTAAAAGGGCCTACGGGAAAGCTGGGGAGAGACTTTCTAGGCTGTCAGGTAGTGATAGGACTCTGGGGAATGGAACAAAGCTAGAAATGGGTAGATTCAGATTGGATGTTAGGAAGAAGTTCTTCACCATGAGGGTGGTGAGAGCCTGGAACAGATTGCCCAGGGAGGTGGTGGAAACCTCATCCCGGAGGTGTTTGAGGCCAGGCTGGATGAGGCTCTGGACAGCCTGATCTAGTGTGAGGTGTCCCTGCCCATGACAGGGGGGTTGGATCTGGATGATCCTTGTGGTCCCTTCCAACCCTGACTGATTCTGTGAAAGCTCCCACGGTACAGAAAGAGCCAGCTCTACAAGCTCACTTTGTGTTCCTCCTCCTCCTTGGAGTTTTCAAGTGGTGATATGGAAAAAACATCCCCAAAAATGTATTTCAGTGGTGCCCTGCTGTGCAGGATTACAAACCTTCTGGTAGTGCTGTGGTCCTCTGGCCCGCACAAGGGATCCCCAGGGACACAGTGAGGAACAGATGGTTTACCTAGAGCAGCTGATCAAGTCACTTGCTACAGGAATGGCTGTGCATCCTGACTTGTAAAAATGACCACCCCAAATTCAGCTGGGCAGACACCAAATCAGCTCTACTCTAACCCTCTCTAACACCAGATTCAAAAGCTGTGGTGAGCAGCTCTGCCACCCATACAGCAGAACTGCAGCAAACGGCCCCAGGTTTAAACTGGCAGAGGGGAGATGTAAACTGGATGTTAGGAAGTTCTTTACAGTGAGGGTGCTGAGACGCTGGCACAGGTTGCCCAGGGAGGTTGTGGCTGCTCCCTTTCTGGAGGCCAGGTTGGATGAGGCCTTGAGAGACCTGTTCTAGTGGGAAGTGCTTCTGCCTATGGTGGAGGGTTGTAACTAGATGAGCTTTGAGGTCACTTCCAACTTAAACCATTCTATACCTTGGCCAGTTAGCCTAGTGCAAGGCATCTCTACTTGTATGTCAGACCACCAGGCTGCAAAAACAACATTGAGGCTGCAGATCAGCCCAAGATCAGGAACAGGCAAGAGCAGTTTTATTCTGCCCCATCTCATACCTTTCTTAAAAGCATTCCATGTAAGCTATTCTTTTCCTTTTTACTTCATCGTGAAGGCAACACTAAAACACCTGCACATGGACTCAAAGCATTTAAGCTGTAGGCACCTGACTGCTAAGCTTTGTAAGACTGTCATGTTTATCAGTGAAATTATCACTTTTCCCTCTCTACCCTACAATTAAGTCATATTAGAGCCTCCCACCAAACAGTGACCTGCCCAGCCTAGCAATTTAAAGATGAGATGAGACAGCATTTCCTAGCACAGTGCAACCACATCCCCTTCTGAAGAGAGCTGCTGGAAGACATAAAATAAGCCACAGAAAAGAGCCAGCATTAAAACTCAAGAGAAAGGCTTCTTCTCTTGAATACCTCAGAAAACTGAAGCCAACCCCTTCCCCCAAGATTGGGGGTCCTGACAGATTCCTTACCCACTTCCACAAGCTCTGGCCCATACCATTTACAACCTGTTTACATTAGTAGGCAGATGGAGCCATTATTGCCCTTCTGGCTGATTTTGCTGGCTCCTTCGAACCATTCTTGAGATGCTCACTTGCTATCACTGCTTTGATCCAGAGACTGACAGCACACTACTTACTGCTGCAGCTTTTACTGTCTGTCCTGGAATTTTTATCCCTGCCATTTCTCTACTTTATAGTCCTTCACGTTGAAACGCTCCTGCAAGGGAGCTCCTGGAATCTTTTATGCCATGTGTTACTATTCTATAGGTAAAACCAACCTGCATTTTCTATAGAGCTTCTTATATGCCAGGATCACAACATCCATTGCCCACAGTGTCTCAGACATGCCAGTCCAGCCTGTTCTGTGACAGCATCAGAATCCTGGACTCCTTTCTACTCAGTCTTTAAAATGCAGTAAGAAAAAAAAAGTAGTTTAGGCTGTCATTTATGACCATCATTGAACTAACCATTTTCAGTCATTTATGCTACAAGGCAGGATGGAAACAGGGAAGAAGCCCAGTCAGAGTCTTCCAGACTGTGACAAGTGTTGAACCTCAAGCTGTAAAAAATAATTTCCAAATGCAGGATAAATTATGCATACATTGAAACACAAACTGCTCGGCAGACAAATATGTGTATCTTCCGTTCATTCAAGATATTTCTGCCAGAGTTTTTCCTCCCAACGTGAAGGAAATCTGTCAACTCCCTAAACTGGCCCGTGTGGAAAGTCCATTTTTAATTTGCAAGCATCAAGATCTACAGCTTCCAGGAGTATTCAAGCCCATTTCTGCCTTGCAGCTAATACTACATCTACGTTGCATTATTTCTCCCCTACCTTAAAGGAAAGAGGCGGCAGCTAGACAGTCTTAGGAGCCGACATGACAAATGACACATTTCAATAGGATTTAACAATAAACAGCCAGCTCAAAGAAGAGCCTTCCCCCACCTCGCCACTAAACCACAATCAGACAAGAAGCTAAGTGAGCCATGTTAACAGAGCAGCACTCCAATTAACGTGTTACAGCTCCTTTAAAGCAGAGACCAAAGGGGCTGCTGCTCAGGATGCTGGAGGTTGCCGAGCAGTAATTGTCACTTAGGCACTTCCCTCCCAGCCTGGGTTATCTCTCGCCAATTACCTCTGTCATTTGCATTTCAATGTGGCCAGCGGCAGCCGGGGCACAGGCCCTACTAAGGGCTGCAAAGCCAACCGGTTCTTCAGGCAGGCTCATGCCCCACCGTGGAATCTGGGTACAAGACCTCCTAGCAGCAGGCTGTGCTCCAAGGTGGGCTTGGGGAGCTGGCAGAGCCACTGCTGCCATCCTCCAGGTTGGTGGCATTGCAGGGGATCAGAATTAATCCCCAGGGAGACCTAAGAGCCCGCAAGTAGACATGGAGAAAAGTTTCAGAAGCAGTTCACATGTGGAAGACAGGCACTGGGTTCAAACGTGCCAGTCTTGTTTCTGGTGCATCTCCTGTTGGTGGGGTTTGTATTACCTACTCAAAATTCATGCATGCTGCAAAAGTTGAAGGACGGGCAGGATAGGTCTGCTTCAGTGCTATCATTCTGCAGCAGCTGTCCAAGCACTGGCTAGGCACTAAGGCCCATGGAGCTGGATGCTGCATGGAAGCAGAAGAGCAGCCCCTTATGTTGTACAATCTCCATAAACAGTGGCACAGGAGGCACACAGGTAGCAGTCAGAAAGTTGGCTTTGCCACTGTGAAAGATCTGTCTCAGAGGATGGCACTGAAAGGTCCTTTCTTGAAAACCCAGCAAGAGAGAAACACAGCCTGCAACATGGGTCCAGTGGATGCAGGAGACTAAGGAATACAAGGAGGGCAAGGCTGGGAAGATCCTTAGTCATAAAAGCAATTAATTGTGTGCCTGATACAGACAGCAACTCAGTGAGGTTACTCAAATAACAAGGGCCACATTCAGAGAAACAGGACAGAGACACATCTCCACTGCTGCATTCTGTGTGAGAAAAGGCACAGGCAGGGGAAAATATGTCACAGTAATTTAGCAGTGACACGATGAGATGCTCATCAAGAGCTTGTTGAGATGTCCAGAAACAAAACCAGTATCTTCATCAAGGTGAAAGTGTATCAGCTCAGTCTCTTAGAGAGGAAACCACAGGCTGTGGATTACGATTTTTTCCCACACATGTGATTGCCCTGATACGAGGTAGAGGAGGAGATAAAGAACACTCTTACAGAAAACTCGAGTGGAATGAAGAGGTTTCTCTAAAGCACAATTTAAAAAAAAAAAAAAATCAGTCAGAGAGAGGAAGAACAAGGAGTGGACAGAGTTATGGGAATGGAAAGTGCACTTGAGCCAGTAGAGGTACTGAATCAGTCAAGGAGGAACAAGGATGGACAAGGGTTCTCAGCTCCTTGGCCGGAGATGGGCATGGGACGCATTGGCAGTTTGCCATTACTTGACTGTACAGAGCCAGGAGTGGATGTGAGAGGGATCCAGGATAAGACTGGTGAGGCTGGAAAACCAAAAGACGACTGCTGACTGCATCTTCCGTGAAAAATATGAAAACAGCACTTGCAGCACCTGTTGCTTTGCTTTCTAGGCAGTGCAGCTTACTATCAGGCAAGTTCATCAATACTTAATGGATTCCCTCCCTCAAAGGCTGAAGCCTGCCTATTTGCAAAGTATCACAACAGCAATTTACCACCCAGTTTTAGAGGGGTTTCAGCTCTTTAAACAATCCATGCACTTAATAGTATTTGGAGCTCAGGGATCAGTCTTCCTAGCTGACAGAAAAGTCAGCACTGCCTGCATTTGTCAGCCTGCTCTGTGACATTTCATCACCACAGGAGGTGCAGCAGACACCCCTGAGGAGAGGGAAGAACCACTCTGGCTAGATCTAATTCAAGGCGGTCTCTCTAACTAAAAAGGATCTCTTCTGATTTCTGCAGTCAAAAAGCATCAGACGAATGGAACCATGGTTTTATTTGCTGACGAGATGCATTTCCATGGGTTTTCCCACGAGTGAGGGAATTAAAAAAAAGAAAACATACTGTGGGCAACTCGCTGTCCACCCACTGCACAAATGGAGTGGGATACAAATAGCCAGCAAGTGCAGAACAAATGCTGCCTCCCACTTGCGAGTGTTAAGGAAAGGTTGTTTGTCACTGATGAGCTGCAATCACAGGGCTATAAACCATCCATAGCCTATCAGAGAAGCATCCTGATCCATGCTAACCAAAGAAAACCAGAGATAAAAATCAAACCAAAACAAAAGATACACTGCCTGTCATTTCCTTAACTAACTACCAGAGAAGCAAGGGGAGGCTAAGATTTGCTGTGACACCTCGATTCAGCAAATTCACTCCCGATTCAGCAAAACATGTGTGTGCAAAACTCACATATGCAGAGCTTATGTTCCCCTGCCATCGAGACCCCTCTCTTTGGAGAAAAAGGAAAGGATATTTAAATAAATAAGCCAAAGCAGTTTCTAAAAATCGAGTAGCCAGAGCGTGAACTATGGTTAATTGAAGGCCAACACAAAAGTAATTTGCTCCTTCTTTTGTTTCTTTTAAAGGGTTTTTAAATGCTTTTTTTCTTGGCTGACTGTATATTTGAAACTCTCCCTATTAATAAGCTGATCGGTTACTGGCTCTCTGTCTGCTGAGCTGAGCCAACAAACTGCTCTTTTCTCTTTTGTCTCCAAGCCAGAAGAAACTTTTATGGGGAATAAGTTCTCCCCCTCCCCCTGCATTGAGTCACAACACAATGCTGATTCGGAAACCTTGCATTTATCACCAGGAACAAAACTGCTAAGCCAGACAGCAAATAAGGGTCTGAAACGGGGTCCTTGGAACAAAACCTCCCAGCACCACAGTCTGCACAAGTCCTGACTCGGGCATTCTGAACACCACAGCTGTAGATAGTGCTGTCCTGCAGTCTCACTTCACACGGGCTTGGCTGACCCTGTGTTCTCCCACACTTCGATATTATTAAGGAACAGGGGGTTGTTTCCTGCTACAGAATGTAATGCAGCCCTTTTGTTTCTTGATTTACCAATCTGGCTCTGCCAAACCCCAAATCTGCATTAGCAAAGCATGCATTTTCCCTGTGCTCTTAAAAGAGGAGCAGTGGTCTGATCCAGGCATCAAACCAGTTAGGTGCAGAAGAAGTTCCACAGGGGGAATTTCTTAAGACAAGTTGATTGACAGCTGGGGAAGAAGAGTCTGCTGGAATCATCTGGGATGAATTCACTGACTGCCACTGCTTCTCAAAGTGACACCACAAGACAGTTTGGACAGTAGCTGAAGACCAAGGCTGGATCCACATGGCTCTGTTCAAATGCTCCCCTTCAGGCTCACCCTGTTGGTCCTACCTTTACCAACGGGTCCTGTCAGCTCTCAGACAGTTCTTGGCCACAGCTCTCCATCATTGGAGCACCTAAATTAATGCATGCTTATGGTAGCCTCTTATGGAGCTTTGACTAAAACCTGCTGCTGCTCTGCTTTCAGTGCCCTTACCATACAAATGGATGCATGGGCTCCCTTTCTACTCAAGGGATGACTGCTCCCTTAAAGAGCACACAGTATCTACCTTGCATGTACTGTGGATTAAATACTTTACACAAGTAGTGTTCTAGAAGGATGTTAGATCTTCTCTAAATCAGCCTGACTCACTGTTTTAGTATCCATCACCACCATCCTGAGATGCACAATACCCTTCCCACTGAATTATGATATCTAAACAGCAGACAGCATGAACAACAGACAAAACAATAGCTTGGCTGGTTAGGTTATGACAGCTGTATACTGGGTCCTCCCAGCTGAGACAGACTATGGCCTTGGCTGAGTAGTAGTAATTATTTGAATGTTCAACTATAAAAAGCATGACAAGTTCCACTGAAATCCTGGAGCACTTTGAAGTAGAATGCACAATGCAGCCAGTTTCCTTTCTGCCTGCTCCACATCCCCAAACAACCACAGTGAGTCAGACAGTATGAAAAAATCCAGCTCTCAGATGAACAGTGCATATATTCTTCTACAAGTCCATAGGAAGAAAAGCTCAGGCAGAATCAAAAAAGTACACATTTTTTTAACCCATACAAGACAAAACTGCTCTTTGAGGACTGTGATCAGAGGCAGAGCTCCTCCTCCTCTATGCACATCTATCACCTAAAGCAGTCGTGAATATACACATTTCAGTTTCCCTCCCACTGGTCATTTAATTTAATTAACAGCAATTATTAATTACTATAACAGGCATAAGTAACCTAACCATAATTTACATCTTGACAGTAAGCAATCAGCCAGATTTCCAGAGGCAGACAACATTCAGTGTCTAGGAACTGAAGTTTTGGGTACTTGGCACCTCTTTGCCTGGTTTCCAGGATTGCATACACACACTCATCACTATTTTGTGGATCATCAGCTGCTTTTGCCTGAAGTTCCCACCACAACCATTTCCTAGTCTTCATCACCCGTCCTTCATTTCTAGTCTCTTCCCCACCTACTGTTTAAACCCTTACAGCTTATCTTCAATGCTCAAGCTGTAACTAATAAAGCTTGGTCGTACAATTGATGTAGGACTCCAGCCTGAGCTAGGTGTTGTATTTAGCCAAACTCTCTGGACCAAAGCCCACCAGATAGTGTATGACAAAGATGTTATGAAGATGATTTAGCTGCTCAATGCTATTAAACACTTCAACTGAGGAATAATATTTCACAACACGGCAATGACAAGAACTAGGCCACCCTTAGAGGAGTCAGCAACTCAGAATATAGGTACCAGGAGTTCCACTGCAGTGCAGACACAGTTTGAATACTGAGCTATGTAACTGAACTCTTCTTTCACACATTCTTCCAGGTCTGCAGAAACAGAATTAGATGAAGGTGGAAGACACTGGTGCTTATCGTGCATATGAAGGGTGTGCAGAGACAAGAGTCACTGAGCACAAGCCTGTGCTACATGCCTCAACTCTCTCACTGCCAATGTGTTCAGTTCAAGCAGTATCCACAGCAGATTAAACTTCTCTTCAATCCCAATAATGCATACTCATAGATAAAGAAGAGATGCCTTAACTCCAGATCCCACAGGCAAAGAAGCACTACACTATACACCTTATTAAAAGAAAATTAAGGATAAAGCCAAACCCAGGGAAAGACTCACTGTAATTCTTCACCTGCGTGTACGATACTCAGCTGCAGAATCTGTGAAGCAGCAAGTGCACCAAGTGCACCTTTTTAAAGCCTTTTTATTTTTTGTTTCCCCTAAATGTACAGTTCAGCAGAGAATGCTCCTACTCTTCATCAGTTAGTTCCCTGTTTCAAGGGAACACAAGAGATTTTTTTTTCTTTTGTAGCAAACCAAAGTCTGTAAGAATTTCCAAATCCACCAACTTGCCTTTATTATGGAAGAACAATCCCACCATTGATATTCTACTATAAAATGCTTCTTTCAGTAACTTTCAAACCTGGGTGCCTGCAGTCAGGTTTCCAGAAGTTCCCAGAAGCGTACTTAAGCACTTAAGTAGTATTTGCCTGGAAAAAGTATCTTGCACTGCTGCAGCAGGGAGAGGCAATGAAGTGCAGCATTCTTTTCTTCTGCCTTGACAAACAGTCCAGCCTCAGTACACCCAGCCCAGCTGCATTGCAAAGGGATTGTACTAAGGGATGGGCTTTATTTTCTTACTGCATCGCAGATCACCTTCGCTTTTCACAAGCACTCCCTTCTCTAGGAAGCTGCTTCTCATCACATTGAAGGCTCTTCATAGCCTACCTTTTCCTCCCAAACCAGAGGCGGAAGTCTAAGCATGATCAGCTGTGATGGGTTAGAGCAGATCCCTCCCCCAATACATTTACTATAACTCAGAATTTGCAAAGTCAAAAAAGAATTGTTTTTTAAAAACTAAATATAACAGTATAAGAATACTACTCCTACTACTACAGAAGATAATAACCTTAAAAGAAGATGGGGATGGGGTCAAGCAGCAGCAAAGCAGCAGCCAGAACAGTGGCAGTGGAAGATAGCAGGGGGTGCAGCAGAAGCAGCGAAGGGGAAGATCCAAGCTATGCTTCCAGACATAAAGCTTTTGATACTCCAATGAAATTATATCAGTTTATCCACTGTTGCCATGTTATGGTCTATCCCTGGAACGTTCACCTCTCCACTCAGTGACTCCAATACTCTTCCATTTCTCAGTTTCTCTGTTCCCAATTTTTTTTGTCTGAGCTAGAAATCTAGCTCAAATGGCCACGCCAGCCCATGACAGACACTGATCCTTCTCCACTTATTAAACTGTCAAACAGATCTCTTCAAGCTCTTCCATGTTCCCTCCCTCGTGCCTGTGAGAATTTCTCCAATTCCTCAAAGTCTCCCAGTGTTGGGTTGGAGAATGTCATGAGACCACTATCATGTTATTCAGTATCCTGTCACCAGCGCTTTGCCTTCTGCCTGCTATTTGCCTGTTGTCCCCTTTAATACCTGGAACAAAACTATCTTTTTGTACAGCACCTAGCAAAAGGGAGCTTTGGCTCTGCTAAGCTCCTACTACTCTGGTAATAGAAGGAAGTTAAAAGCAGCAGTAACAGGGAAACTGCAGAGAGGTTTAACAGATGTGACCACTTACACCACTAACCTCTGGGAGCACAGACTTAGTCCCATTACCTGTGCTGGCCTTCATCAGAAATAGTTGCACAGAAGCTTCAGAAATCATCCTTCTCATCATCATCATCATCTCTACCTCTTGGGCAATGGCCTTTTTACCTTTCTTCCATTACTGCTAGAAGGAAAAACACTCTGCTGCCAGAATTCTTTACCCTACTCCCTGAAGTAAAGTGTGTTTTTTTTTCTTCTTCAGCAAATGTATTATTTTTTCTACTGAGCAAAAATATTTCCCAAACAGGCAGGAAGAGTTGCTCTCCCTAGTAGATGGTAACCCAAAAGCTGGCATGGCTGTGCTGGCCTACAAAAGCCCAAGTTTTAGTGTGTGTATCTGAAAACAACAGAAACTCACAGGATCAAAGGGGTTGGAAGGGACCCAAAGAGATCATCCAGTCCAACCCCCTTGTCAGAGCAGGACCAGACAACCGAGCACAGTACTCAAAATGGGGTATCACCAGGGCAGAGCAGAGGCAGAAGAGAACCTCCCTTGATCTCAGAACTCAGAGCCATGGGGCATGAGCTCCCATCTTCAGTGCAGTTTTCACCCAGGATAAATCATGATAGCCTATACCTCAGCTACATCTTCTTGCTAAGGCAGTTTTCCCCCTGCTGGTCCAGGGCATATGCTGAGCAGTAGGATCATGCACATGTAAAGGCACATGCTCTGATCCCCTTTGTTTTGTGGCACAGCTGCATTCAAACTGACAGCATGTCAGTGTTGGCATCACTGGCAGAACAAAGGAGACAAAGGCTGACACGGGAGAGGAAGACTTTGTTAGGCTCCTGAAGCAGTAGTGCTCAAAGTATTAGAGAATAAATAACAAAATAAAATAAAATTTAGGAGAGGCTTACTCCTGGTCCAGGTGCATTTATAAAGGAAGAGGCTCTGCCCATTTAGGATCTGTGAAACTGAGGGCTCATCATTCATAAAACCCAAGGTTCCCTTAGAGGTTTGTGCAAGGAAGCATGGATTTGGTGGATGGAGGCAGATCCAGAGGCACTCTCCTATGGCACTCCAGCCCTAGCAGTGCCTGTGTTGCCTTATCTCTTTGTAAACAAGCTACAGCAGGCTGGGCTAAGTGCAGAGGCAAGTATGCTAACCATGAGTGGATTTAAGGCTCTTGGCACCAGGCAGAGTCACTTGGCTTACGTGGCACGTGTCTTAGTAGCGAGGCTCACGCTAAGCAGCTGCAAGTGGATGTGGCAGGCACACTATGCCCAGAGTTTAGTGCAGGGAGCTGCTGTGTGCTCCACTACAGCAACCTACGGTCTGCATGATCTCGCAGACTAAAAGTGCATGTTGAGGATTACATCTCTGATCTTCTCCAATCACCTCCATCCCCTATCCCCAACTCAAGAGTGCCCAGAACGACCTGCGTGTTAAGTTCACCTCCAAACATACCCTGATCTGCACTTCTTTCCAGGGTTATCTACCATGCAAGGGGCATTTCCAGGGAGACAAAAGGCTGGATCTCCATGCCAGGCACCTCACAAACTAAGGCTACACCGAAGATGGATGTGCCACTTCAGCTTCCGCACAGCATCAGAGCCACAACTTACCTCCACACACCCCCCCCCAGTTAAAAGCAGCACATCGCCGCTTTTCTTTGAGTGTTAGTACAGCAAGAGACATCAGCAACTGCACCGAACCCCTGCGAGTGATTTTGCAAATGCCATTGTTCTCAGACATAGGATTTCATTACCGAAAGCCTGCCCACTGAGAACGATGTTTGGGGCGGCGGGGACAGGAAGGAGGGGGAGGGAGACTTTAAACAGAGAGGGAGGGAAAGAAACCCTCAGAGATCCAAAATAAATGATTCTCGATTCACAGGGAGGCAGGAAATATAGCTCACACCCAAACACAGACACTCCTCCACGGCAGAGCAGCATCCTGGCGGTTGTTGGCTTTGTTGTTCCAGCAGGAAATCCCCCGCCCCGCTCCACCCCCCTCTGCAGCCCGGGAACGTCCCAGGCAGCCGCCGGGACCCGTCCTTGCTGCTTCCCGCAGGGGCCATCGGCTCGGACCTGCTGAACGCCTCAGAGATGCGGCAGCTTTCAACTCACTCCACAAAGAGCAGCTTTAATTCAAAGTCGGGACAGCGAACAACGTATTACACAAACACACACACGCACACACCCCCACCCCCCCCAAAAAAAAACAAACACAAAACCCAAAACAAACAAAAACCCAAAAAACCAAAACAAACCCCACCAAACCAACCAACCAAACAAACAAAATCACAAAAGAAAAATTAAAATCCAACCACATCTCCTGTGGGTTAAGAGGGAGAGGAGTGCAGCACCAACCTTACACACCACCCTATAGCTCCTGCATTTGTACTAATAATGTAAAACAGGATGTACTGCTGTAACTGCAACAGCCACAGCACTACCACTGCTCGTTTGTGCTGGGATTGAAGTGGCTCCTAATTAATTGTTTAGGTCTAGCATTGTATCAAAAGATCCCAGGATGGAAAAATGGCATTTTTGTTTAGTTCTTTTATGACTTCAAGTATGATTAAACGGCTTGAGAGCCAGGAGTCCTATTTCTCAGAAAAGCTAGGATGTGAAAACACTGCTCACTTTCAAACCAGACAGCACTGGGTTGGTAACCTAATAAAATACTTCCTAAAAGGCAAGAGTCCGTACCCAACAATAGCTGCAGTCACTGTTCTGTGCTGAGCACAAGAAAACCAGAGAGATCTGTTGAGCTGCAAGGACCTGCCAACTCAATCAGGATGCATACCTGTTTGAAATAATGTAATCTCTATTGTCCACTGTCTTCCTCCCCTCTTGCCTGTGCACAGATGGTTAGAACCTTACAGCTAACCCTCAGCAATGGATAATGAGGTAATAACTCTGCCCAGCCTACAGCCGCTGTGGTTACTTCCAAATTAACACCCAAACTGCGTTATCAGATTCACACCACCAGAAATGAGAGGCTGCTCTGCCAGCCAGATCACCCTGTCAGTCAGAAAATGGTTACAGCAACTACCTTGCTGCACCTATTGCTGCTCTTTCAAGTTGTATATGGCTACTATAAACATATAGGTCAGACCATCTCTGTGTTCTGGTTTCAATAGATCAACAACAACAAAAACCACTGAGGGAAAAAAAAACACAAACAAAACCAACCCCCTCCTACCCAGACTTTTCCTGAATACTAATGCTAAAAACTATTGCAAATGCTAATCTGGTACCAACAACCTATGATTAAAAAAACAATGAGGCACCTCAAGCACATGAATTAAGGCATCATCTTAAAACAGGTCCTTTTCATCTTAAGCTAGAAAACCCTTATATATATCAACACATCTGGATCCTTTTCTTTCGCTCTCAGTCTCAAAACTATATTAAAGATGCAAGTCTTTATGCAAGACAGTCCAATGCATTTTGGGTCTGAATGAAAGATGAAGACGACAGTGCTTTAGAAGAGAACCACAGAAAAAGCCAAAATCTCAGTAAAGTTTTTCTTCCATCCATAAACACAAGCTGAAAACAATCCCATGGCTTACTGGGATGCCTACTGTGTCATTCAAGTGCCACCACCTAACATTCAGCACTGAAAGAACATCACTACTTTACATATGCTTTCAGTCTGCAAAGCTCTTCAGCAGCGGTGAGGATGCACTTTCACAACACTTCTCAGGCAAGGACCTCAAAGTTTTAGTAGCTCTAATTCACCTTTAGAGTTCTTAGGTTATCTCTGGTTTGAAGTACCGGAAGTCAAAGGGCTGGTTTGATTCCCCCGCTGCACGGCACCCCAGCGGCAAAGCCTGAGACAGAAACCTTAGTGCTCAGTTCTTTTCTGTACGTTCAAAACATCAGACGCTACTCCCTCTATTATATCAAACCTTATATTAGTGCATAAAGTTTAACCCAGCTAACGTCTTCCATCAATAGACTGAAAGTATAGGCAAAACTCCCCAAGTTCTTGTATACACACTGGCCATCAGAGAGAGGCACCGACCGACTGCTTGCCCAGAGCCAACTGTTAAACTCCAGGAGCTCCCTTTCCCACCCCATCCTTCACTTCTTAAAGCACATGTAGAACAGGGGCAAAGACACAACCCCGGCCAAGTGCGTGGCAAAGAATCAGTCACACACACACAAAAAAAGAGAACCACCCAGAAAGTCCTCCACTCTTGCCCACATCAAAGCTCTTTATACAATGCCTACTTCCAGATCTTGCTTTTGTTCATTCATTACAAATATTAAATAAATCCATATATCAATAGTATCCTTGATAGGTTCAGAAGTCATTATTTGATTCTGGTTAAAACCTCCAAAGGGACCTTTGGTGAAAAGCAAAAGTTCCTTCTACTATTGATAAAAATAATTGTACCACCTACAAATCCAGAGGTACCTCAAACCAGAACACACAAGGTTGGGTTCTGGGGCATGGAGACGCTAAAAACTAGGTCAGAAAGCACTAAGCCAGGAAGTTAAGAATTTGTTTTTCCATTTGAAGATTGTAGCCACAACGAACTGGTCAAACTCTAAGCGATAAAACATTTACATTGCACAGCTGATGTTTTCCAATTCACAATTCCATGCAATTGACAAATCCAAGCAATTCTGGCCTCGCTGCTGACTGCTAGGCTTACCCTAAAAGCTGTTCTTGATTATGCTTCAATTTTTAGTGCTTTTCTGCCTGTGATCTTGCAAAAGGCACCACAGTTCCAAAGGTGATGGTAGAAATCCACCCAGCCAAGTGCAGGATTAGAAGCACTCCTTCAAATGCCTGTTTTACTTTCAGTTCTGTCTTTCCCTAGCAGTTTCAGCCTGCAATACTCACAGTATTAGAGAGGTTTGGGGTCTTTCTCTCCTCCTCATAAATGCTTCTCCTGCCTGCCTCTACATTTGAAATAGTGAGATCTGCATTGCTGATGCAGGATGAGTGGAGGAGAGTGAGGCTTGGCTACCCCTGTAAGATGAAGTGACTTTCTCTCACTGTGTTACCAGTTACTGACTAGCAGTCCAACAGAGCAAATGAAACTGGGGATATAAAGCTGGAAACCAAACTATTCTGTGTGCACTCTGAGGCAACATCGATTTTTCCACATAGAGTTTATCCCCAAAAGAGTACAGAGAACATTAATTTCTGCTTTGGACAGACCACTGATGTCATATCCAAACCAATAAATAGCATATTTCAACAAACAGTGGGAAGAGGAAGGCAAATCTTCCACAGGATCTCCCATAACTAGACAAAGTAGTACTGCTACTTCAGGTAAGAGCAAGCTACCAAGACCAGAATCATTCCAAAGCTACCCAATTAAATTCCCATGGGCAAAGCATCTGACTGGAGTAAAAGTTGGGATTTGGTGTGATTCCACTTTTTTTTTTTTTTCACCTTGGCTTTCATTCTCCTCTTTGCAAAGAGTTTGTCTCCATTAGCAAATGAAGGTAGGTCAATAGCCAGTACAAAGCAGGGATACTTAGCAGAATTACACCGATTCACTCATTTTAGTGTCAGCCACTACTGTAAATCCCAGCAGCCTGGAAGGTGCTGTCAGCTGGAAAGAGAAGGGGCTAAGAGGCAGAATCTCCTTGGAACTTTGTGGAATACAGGCTACAAACCCACTAGGAAAGATGACTGCTCTGAAAAAGAACTGACTTTGTAGCTGAGTCTAGCAGATATTTTCTAGAAGGGACACTGACTCAGAGATGATACTCCACAGTTTGATACCCCTTTAGTATCTCTACACCTGGTCAGTTTTCTGTGAACAATTGAATCCTGAGACATACTACTGAACACATCTTATTTTCCTTAATTAATACTGAGGCAATAAAGCTTGCTCCAGTTGTCAGCTAGAAGTATTTGCTGTTCTTCCCATTCCTTTTCCACCTCAGCCTAACATCATCATCACCTTGACTTGGAGAAAGCAGCAAAGACAAAATAAAGACATATTTGTATATATATTCTCCGCCCCTCCCCCCCCCCAAAAAAAAACCCTGTTTTTGCTCAAATGAAGGCATAAACACTCTAAAGAACCATCCCCAAGCCATCTAGAGTTTTCACAAAAAGCTGCTTTTATAGCTGTCTAGCTCTCTTCCACCTGATCCTATAAACACTGCTGGCAATTTTTCCCCCATGCCTCTAACATATTTTCACTTAGCACCAGTTTGATGTATAAGATCTGACAGCCAGGCAGTTATAGGCCACCTGCATCACTGTCGCCATGACAACAGTGAAAGACAATCCATGATCCCATGCCCTGGTCACACGTTTCAATACAGCTTATCTGTCCAAAGCCACTGAGTCTAATGGAAGAGAGTAATTACAATCTTCCACTCATTGTCAAAATTCTCACCATATAATGCTCTTCAAAATTATTTTATTCCCCTCACATGGCTGCTTTAAAAAAAAAAAAAAAAAAAAAGAAAAAAAGAAAAAACCAAACAAAACAAAAGAAACCTTGAGTGGGTTTGGGGAGGAAGAGAAAGAGAGAAAAGCAAGGCTGTGACTGATACAAAAACACAGCAGTATGAGCAAGCTGTCTCTTTTCAGTGCTAAAGGACTAATCAGGAGCAGAGGAATGTACCATGAACCACTAAGAGGGATAAATGAAAATTTCTCTTCTATTTGTAGAGCATCACTTGAGAGCCTTTCAGCTTTGCACTGAAGGTGAAGAGAGGATATCAGCCACCCTTTTTTTTTTTTTTTTTCCCCCTCCTTCCTCCCTCCCCTTCCTGGAAAACTTCTTCCTAGCAAAATGAGCAAGCACCATACTGCAGTGTGTGACAGCAACAGCTTCACTGAGCAGCATGGCTCTTCAGATGGTCATGTCACTATAAAACAAGGAGAGACCCTTGTGTCCGAGGCAGCTGACTAGCAGCTCCTCCTCTCCATTTCACTCTCTTTAACAAGCTTCCAGACTACCCCTTCGTTTCTCATTTTTCAAGCAGAGGTGCAGCAAACAGCTTCAGAGAAGTCTCCTTTCTGACCACCAGCCCTAAAGAAACACTGTGTGCCCTGTGCTTCCCACAGAAAATGCCAAAGCCTCATTCCTTTGTCTATGGCCACAGTCATAATTAGGATAGACCGACTGAGCGTGTTGCCCCAGCACAGGAGGTCAGGGGAAAATTAGACTCAGTTTGCATCTGTAAAACAGGGAGACGATTTCCCTGCCTGGCAGGGAACTGAGAGGATAGCCACACCAGAGAGTAGGACACAACAGTGACAAAGACCAGCAGCACCTATTTGGAACTACGGCAAATGCTGAGCAGCAAGCCCCCTGGATCCTCATCCTGCAGTAGACAAGTACAATACTTCCTGGCACAGCATTTAGTACTGGAAGATCGGGTCACAGCCACAATCAATGAGAGAAGGTTCCATTTCTTCTTGGTATTCCCTGTCCCAACCCTTCCTTCTCCTCCAACTAGGGCACCTTAATGCAAAGTGGTCAGAACGTCAAAGCTCCAATTCATTAGGTGTGGAATACCTCTTTGAATTAGCAGAACATGATGAACACACAGACAAGAAAGATACAGTAATTTATTAGAACGTTTCATCCACCCATGCCCCAAACCACACCAGTAAATAAAGCTGTCAGCTGACTGCCCATTTTAGAGACATATTTTTAGTTGGATGCTTTAGGCCACAGTGCCAGCAGCAGGAGCTGAATGCTTCATTCACAGCACATCACTTGCATTTGCCATCCACCGTTGCCATGGATCAGCTGACACACAGTCTCTCGACTGTATGCTTGGGCCCCAGAGTCCTCAACTCTCAGCTCTCAAACCACAAAGTAAATAAAAAGTCGGCCTTTTTTTGGGCTGTACTTACAGGGACACAAATAGGTCTGAGGACCCCCAGCCCTAGCAGGCATCTGAACACTTGTGTCACCTCCGGCACTGGTGGCAAAACTGAAGAGAAGCAATGCAGTGGTTTAGTGAGGACCTTTTGAACGTGTCAGCCAAATGAAACGTTGCAACCAAGGAAGGAAAGAGCGTCTTTAAGATTCTCTAGAGCTGCATCTCCCTCCCAAGGCAGGATACAAACTCGGCGTCTGCACGCACAACGCTGCTTGCCACAGGAACGCAGCCATCTCGATGGCCGAGTGCCACTGACGGCCAAGGTTGCCTCCAGAAGCTGCTTTCGGAGGGGTATGCTCTGGCGTGGGGCTCAGCCTAAGCCGCATGAGTCCCACGGAGCATGAGTTGCGGAATCCCTACCGGTAAGTAGGCAAAGCTTCTCTTTCGGCTGGCGCTTTCAAGACTGAAGGAGAGATTTTTCGGCTGGCGTAGGTCAGGCCCCTCAGCAGACCTGAGTGGATTTCCACAAGCAAGCACCTGGCCCAGGGCCTCTCTTTGCTGAGTGCCCCCTGCCCCTCCTTCTGGCACCGGTTCAGCACCATCTCAAAGGGAAGGGTGCCACCTACAGCACTGCGAACAACGCTTCCTCCAGCACCATGGCTTTCCTTGGACGTCTCCCAGTGAAGAATTAATCAGGTCCAGCCACCTTAAATGGCAGCTTGATGATTCTCCCATGGCTGAGGCAGACAACGCCCTCAGACTGGGGTGGTTTCTCTTTGCTCCGGGAAGCCAGAGGTGCATTCCCTCAGATAAGACTTCTCACCTTTATTTCCTTGGTGCCTTACTGTTGCAGCACCTTTCCTCTTCTATGGTACTTGTGTGTCAAAGCCACTGTGCTGTCTTAAAAACACAGAAGCTACCTTAGAGTGCCAAATACACTTTACTTCAGAACTTCTTCAAAGAAGATCTGGTCCCTGCCCCTCATAATTATGCCCTCAATTTCTTTTTCCTCTGCCTTCCAAGGGCAAGATCAAATCAAAGAGTATTTTTGCTCTTGCATGAGCCACATCTTTTGGAGTTCCTGCATGTGCAACATCTGACCTCTGAAAAGGTATTAGAAGCAAGGTGCCACTTCCTGTTCTCCGCCTTACTAAACCACTATTAATTCATACAGGAGGTGCATAGCTAATAGGTAGCTTCTGAAAACCAATTCTGGCTCTCACGGAAGCATGCCGGCTCGATCCATCAATGCTAATCTGAGACAAATATCCCTGTGCAGAATACGTGACACAGGCTGTCCAGGAGGAAGACAAAGAAGTTGAATTAGCCTGACAGAGCCCACCTGCCATTGCTGATGGAACAGTAAGTGAATCAGAATCCACAGCCACTGAAAAAAAAAAAAAAAAAAAAAAAAAAAAAAAAAAGAAAGAAAAGAAAGAATCTAAAAGCAGAACCCAATAAACCAGAAGAACACTTCAGCTAAACATGAGGATTAGCTTCTCCTCTTTCCTTCACGCTCTGCTTTTTGTTATGCAAGGATGTTCCTAATTATTACAAATTTGGAATGAAAAACAAGCTCTGGTCACAGTGTTGAGACTCCACAAAGTCAGAACACAGGGGAAAAAAAAAAAATCAGAATTAATCACTGTTTAATAGCTCTAAAGGACAGACCATTTCATTTGTAATTGCCTGAGTGTTCTCCCTGCTGGAGGTGACTTTAGGAATGACCAGTGAGCCAGGGGCCACAACAGCATGCTCCATTGGAGCTTGATGTGGTCAGAAAGCATCTTGTCTAGCAAACTCTGGGTACCAGGAGGTGAAATCTGCTGCTGATGCACCAGGCAGAGCCTCACCCCGTTTAGAGGCCTATGCCCAGGGACAGGCTGGAGAGCCACAGACCATCAGCACACAGAATCTTTGCTAGCAGTGTGTGATACTGGTCTGGAGTGAATAAACCACATTGGAAACAAGCCAGGAAAAGGTCACAAATCTACCTTTGCACTAATCCAGCCATTCTGGCTGTGTGTCTGCTGCAGTTCAGTTACTAGGACGAACAGCAGTTGGGAAAGCTCCTTCTCCAGGCTCCCTATCTTCCACATACCCACTGTCCAAACCAGGCTTCTACATGTGGTGTGTCTTTTGCTTCCCAAGCTTCACTCACACCTACAGCTGCTGGGAACATCTAACTCCTTATGATGTGACATGGGATGGGGCAGCAGCGTGGCAGGACACACGGTGTTTGCTGAGATCTCCTCTGGGCACAGATCACTGAAGACTTCACACTGTGGCTTACTGGCAATGAGCCAGCTGGAAAGGACCAGATGGAGAAGCAAGTCTGGTGGCCTGACAGCAGAAACTCAGGGCAGAAAAACAAATGCTCAATACGAGAGCTCTGCTGTTCCACTCCTCTCACGCTCCAAGGCACGCAGTCCGTTAATACTCTTACTCCTGTGGCTAAGAGCCATCACAGACTTTAAACCTACATGGAAGCCAGTGTAACCCAGAGCCTTCAGAAGAGTAAAATCCTACCACTGAACATGGCACAGGTCAGAAAAACCTTCAATAAAGGTCCCATCTATCTGGATTTTTATATATCCATGGCTGCAAATAAAATAAAGACTACTGGAAGCCAAAATGTGATGAATATAGCAGGCAGGAGAACAAAAGAAAATCAAAAGTGAGAGGAAACATGAGAGAAACAAAAAGCAGTGACCAGAAGGTTGTCTGCTTCCACATCTACCATGCTTCTCCTCCACACATACAGGTGTCTGTCTTCAGCAAGGCAGTCCAAAGCAGCTGAAGCTGCAGGCCAGTGCTGCAGCAGGCAGCTCACTGAGGAGCAGAGGCACAATACTCAAAATCTGCTTTGCCAAATGAGGTGTTTCCAGACAGACACGCCAGGTATGGAAGGATCTGCAAGCAGTTGGCACACAGTCACTGTTTCTACATTAGCAAGCCACCAAGTTTGCAAACAACAAGTCCTGTGTTCAACTGGAGATTCGTGTTCAGCTGGACATGTCAGACAGACACCCCCAGCCTCGTTGTCACCACAGGTGTTCATAAGTCTCTAATGCATTTTCATTCTGGTATTCATTTATCCTCTCGGGCCCAATTTATTCAGATTTGCAGATTTGGGGTTGTGCAGAGGCAGGACTGTAACACCTGCCTGCTGAGCTTTACATCAACTCAAAGACATGCTGAACTTTTGTTGGGTAAAATGATCCTAACCAAGTTTAAACTCTTATCTTGCAGGTTGCTGTGTGCTTCAGAACCTCAGCTGAAGTCCAGGGCGAGTGTGGGGTTGCAGGATGTAGAACAGAAACTTTACAGCTGCTGGGACTAATCCTACTGATACTTTCCTAGCCTATTTCACAAGGAGCATTTGCTGCTCACAGCACTGACCTCCTGCTGAAAACAAGGGACTTGGCTACTGCAAGGACTGCTGTAACGTGGCTCAATTTGTAGCTGAGTACAGAATCAAAGAATCAGTCAGGGTTGGAAGGAACCACAAGGATCATCTGGTTCCAACCCCCTTGCCATGGTAGTAGTAGATAAGAACTTAGAGGAGTGAGATTCCCTTCCACTACTTCTTTCTCCACTGTGTGAGGATGATGGGTTTACTATTAGCATGAAGGAAGAAAAAAAGCCCCAAGTTAATAAAAGAGTGTTTTCATTCAAAAACTGTGCCAGTTCTGCAAAACTTGTACACAGCCTGGTAAGCATCCAACCCCCGTAACTCCAAATCAATGTTCAGTCTTTCCTCAGGAATAAACACAAGAAATCCCCTAACAGACCTTTACCTTCCTGAAAGGCAAGTCAGAGCATTCCTTTCCTGGCATTATCTCCCTATCTTCCTACAGCAGACATCAGACTAATCCTAAAGAATATATGCATCGGGGAAGGATTAATAAAAACATTTACTTTTCTAAGCTATAACAACAGATTTGCCAGCTGAAAACAGAAGCTATGTCACGATCAAACACTCTCAACCGTGTAAGTCAACAAGTAAACTAGTAGTAGTTGTAAGGAAAGCCACAAATCACAATCAACTGCACCTTCTAAAGTGAAGCCTGACTAAAGGGAAACACCTACAAGGTGAACCTGGATGCCTTTGCTAATGAGCAAGGAGCAGTGTTAAATTACAGGCTGCCACCGACACCTCCCCGGAAAAATCCCAGCTTTTAGGGGAGGTAAAGACTTGCACAACAAACTACTAACTATGGAGAAACCAACAGAACCTTCTCCACCACCCAGCAATACTCATCTAGAAATGTGTGCTCTATTTTTATTCTTAGTGAGCTGCAATTTGTAAAGCTATGACCATAAATTTTCATACATAAATCTGTTTAATTTCTCATTCCACCCTCTCCTAATGAACAGTCAGACACTACTGACATCAGAGCCATTACCACTTTCTTCTCCTTCCTCTCTCCTAACAGACTGCCCTCTCAGTGACTTCTCATATTTCTCATTAACATTTATTATATTAAACCCTAAACTCACCTACAAGTTGAGAGCAGTGGGTCTAATCTCTGTTTGGAATGCACTGAGCTATCCGTACAGTCTGTTCCAGGCCCTTGCTGGATCAGCTCCCCAGCCCAGATTATTTGGGAGTTACTGTGCCTACCAGCAATGTTACACTCAAACTGCAGGAAAAATGTTTTCTAGAAGAGACTGCAATGATTTCTCACCAAGGAGGGGGGGTGAGGAGGAAGGGTTGTTGTTCTTTTTCCAATCCTCTCTCAGTTAGAGCAATTAGGGGAAAATAATTAAGATCAGAGTCTAGATTATTTATGCCAGTGTAATTGTGGGGTGAGGGGTAGAAATTTGGTCTGGATCTCACGAGATCTTGGAACCAATTGTGAATGCCAGTCACATTTGGGCCAAGCATTCCAGCTACCATTAAACACAGAATTAACTCTATAGGCATTTATTTATTAACAGCTGTGACGCATGGCAGACCACTTCTACTCTCGTGCTACTCCATTAGGCATCCATTGTTATTCCTACAGAATAACCAAGGCAGACTCATTTTTCAAAACTTCATTGCATAAAAGAAGTTTTGTGCTGTGTGGGACTGCAAAGGAACAGCCTGGATGTATCTGTCCCCATTCTAACACGAATATAACTGGAGGGGGGAGAAAAGAGATCAAGACACAAATGTTTCTACATTAATCTGTTGCATGCCATCCCTTTCCCATTTTTCCCACAGGCCAATTTTAGAAAGCCTATTTTTAGTCTATCAGAATTTGATCTTTTTCCATGGTCAGAAAGGAAAGGTTGGTCAAAGCTGAGATTTGCTAATGTTTTCCTTATCACTGAATCTAGGGGTGGGAATGTGGGGGGGAAGTGTGCAAATGTATTTTACTACTCTACATTCAATATCTAACCCCAAAGAGTGAAAGAAAAAAGAATTGGGGAGGGACTATTTACAAGGTCTTGTAATGACAGGGTGAAGAGTAATGGGTTTAAACTGGCAGAGGGGAGATTTCAACTGGATGTTGGGAAGAAGTTCTTTCCAGTGAAGGTGGTGAGACACTGGCGCAGGTTGCCCAGGGAGGTTGTGGCTGCTCCCTCCCTGGAGGGGTTCAAGGCCAGGTTGGATGAGGCCTCGAGAGACCTGTTCTAGTGGGAGGTGTCCCTGCCTATGGCAGGGGGTTGGAACTGGATGAGCTTTGAGGTCCCTTCCAACCTAAACCATTCTATGGATCTAATTCACCCTCACATATGTATCTGCACATTAAAAATCCTGATGATATTAGAGCAATCTCCAACCAAACACTTCCCAGTGTGGTCCACCAGGTTATAAGAGTTAGCAAACTACACTTGAAACTACTCCCAAGATACAAAGGTCGTTTTCCTCTGCAGAAAGCAGCATTTACTGCATTTGCCAGAAGATCTCTCAGGGCTGCTGAACTGACAGCAGCATCAGTTACATTTTCAGTAGGCAGACACAGACTCACATTAGCATTTTTGGCAAACCTGCACATCGTGCTACACATTATTATATAATCTTTAACCGTTCGCTTCAGTCGCTGCGAGTAAACACAGCCTCGCATTGTGCTGCTTGTCTCTGAGCATCTCCAGACACTGCCACGAAGCACATTTCTCAGTCAAATCCCCAGGGAACCCTGCTGCTTAGTCACTCTGATCAGTGCTGCATCCCAGGTGTGCAAGGTACTTCCCACAGTCACAGACTCCTTGTTCCAGGAATTACTGGGAGAGGTTAAAACCTCACAACTTCCCCTTTGACCTGTTCTAGTGGGAGGTGTCCCTGCCTACGGCAGGGTGCTGGAATTAGATGATCTTTGAGGTCCCTTCCAACCTAAACCATTCTCTGATTCTATACTGAAGCAAAATCTGTAAAATCAGAAAGGTAAAACATCTGCCAGATAATCTCTTTCTTGATCCACACACAGACCAATTTCCTTATGGAATTTTACTGTCAAGCACCCTTGTGCTTCCCCACTCATGTTTCTAAGGATAAAGAGCTATCAGAATCAGGTGTCCCACAAATGCAGCACGGATTTAAAGCTCACTGGTGATGGAAAGGTGTCTCGATCTGCGTTGATTTTATTGCCATCTACAGCACTAAGTGTTTACAAATATGTAAAGTGTGAGTGTTAGGAGGACAGAGCCAGGTTCTTCTCAGTGATGTCCAGTAATAGGACAAGGGGCAATGGGGGCAAGCTGGAGCAGAGGAGGATTCATGCAAACATAAGGAAAACCTTATTTACTGTCAGGGTGACAGAGCCTTGGAACAGGCTGCCCACAGACTGTGGAGTCTCCTCCTCTGGAGACATTCAAAACCTGCCTGGATGCATTCCTGTGTGACCTACTCCAGGTGATCCTATGCTGGCAGGAGGGTTGGACTTCAACGTCCCTTCCAAACCCTACCATTCTGTGATGGAGACAGAAAGATGCACTCCAACCAGGCTATCAGATACTCAACAGCAGCTGAACAATAAAACCTGGAAGCTTGAACTCATCTCTACTTTTACTTCAAGTTTTCTTGATTTCATTTGATTTTTTCCTTTAAGAACATGAAAAGTAGCCATTGAACAGTTTAGGCACTGCAGCTAAGACTCTGCAGATGACACCAGCCTTCCACAGCTCTCAAGCCCACCTGCTAATTAACACCAAATATTGTGGAATTAGATTCAAGAGCAATGCCTCAGACTTCAACACAAGTATCCCTTTTGTCACACTGTCTGCACACATCTTTCAGAATCCTCCACCAAAGCAACTTTGAATTTCTAACAGCTACTAAGACAGTAAAATCACCAACTTAACCAGTTTACAAATCAACAAAACTCTACAACAGCAATTTCTGTGTTTTACCTAAGCATTTAAGTCTTTCTTCATTGTTTCTGAGATTGAAAAAATTTATCCCCAAGTTAGAGTTGGCAAGTAAGAAACCTTCCCATTATGATCTCATAAAGCACAGTGAACTTACGTAAAAGAAAAGCAATCAGTTTGCCCTGGCTCACAGAACTATGTCTTCATCAGGTCTATTTGCTCTGAAGACCACAACACACACCTTGACGCCCTGGTAGCTGAGCAGGGACAAAGCTCACCTGAGCTGGAGAATGGAGTGGAAATAGCACCATTTTCTCCTCAAGTTGAAGGGACAGAGGAATCCAGAGCTTGCGGTCCTTAATCAAGAAAACACTCTCATCAAGGTCCCACTGAGTTTGAACCCAGCAAAAATGAACATAGTAAAAACTCCAAAGACATGAACTGTATATAAACAAGTTTCCTTACAACACAGAATATTTACTGGTTGTGATCACCTGTGGAAATTCCACACTTATGCTGCATTATCACCTAAATGACACTGTTAAGCTACTCAACCCCTTCCTTAGACATGGTTTGTGTTAAAGATCACAAAGGAAGTTGTTTGAACCAAGAGCACAGCAAAGGAAGTGCAGATAGGCGTCAGGCAAACTGTATAAATTACTTAAAACAGGAGGATGGAATAAATGATGCTGCAGAGTTGAGGGCCTGAAGCCCCAGCCTGCTTCTACTTGGTTTGAAGACAGAATGGCTGACTTAAATCAAAAGAGATTTAAATTGCTGATTTTAATTAGGATTTAAAATTATCAGGCAGGAAAGTCTGATGAGAATAAATCACTTTTGAGGCCTTCCTGTTTTTTCTAGGGAAGGGTCAATTCTTACTGGTTGGCAGCTATTAAAACATGTCACTTGGCAACTCCTTATGTCTTTAGTATTAAACTTGGTACTTTGTCTTGCAAGAAATACAGCCTTGGTACAACACATAGACCTTATGCATACCTAGAAAATTCTTCTCTTTTCAACTGTCTGTTCCTGATTGCTACAGAGCCACAAAGTAAAACTCTGATAAAGCACAGAAAAACACTCCTTTAAAAAAAAAATAATTGGAAAAAAAAAAATCACCTTCTGTGTACCTGCTGTGTCAGAACTGAAGTTTATCAGGCTGGGATTTCTCTGTACTTAGAAAGAACCGAGTGGAGTAATGAACTAACTGAACTGAGTGAAGTGATGCAGACACCACATCAGTGTCAGCACAGAAGGCTCTGATCATTTTGTTTAGAACTTCAGGACCTCCATGTTCCAGACGATTCCTTAAATGTCAGCCTTTGCTGGTTCAATTCCTTTAAAGCTTCAGTATAAATACAGTGCTCAGCTGCTGTTCTGTGGTTGGATTACCAAGTGACAGAAAGTTTAAGCACAAGATACTCTGTTTTCATATCTAGATTGTGTTGAAAAGTAATTAAAATTTACTAATGAGCTCTCAGATCTGAATGATTAGGAACTGAGTTTTTAAAAAAAAATTAAATATATAAATAAAAGTTATTCTGGTTTACCCATACCCTTGGGGGTGTTTAAGGAAAAAGAAAACAAAAACAAACCCACAAAAAAACCAAACAAACAAACAAAAAAAAGCCCCCAACAAAACACCTAACAAGAGCTTGAGCAGAGAAATGGAAATTGACCTCTATGACAAACACCTCATGAAAGAGTAACTGCAGCTGACATGAAACACCATGGCCACTCTCTCATCCATCAGTTTACTCTGGTCACTTCTGAATGATCTTTTTGAAATGCAGACTGTAAGCAAGCAGAAGGACAACAGCACAACCTCAAATACTGCAGGAGGAAGAGCTGATTTATGGATCTGAGGAAAAGAAGCCTTAGGATAAGATGTTCTAAATCTCAAGATCTTGTTTCAATATTTCTTGTCTTAATTCCTTTTAAGTGGGTGAGTTAAATGAAAATCCAAACTGAAAGCACATGTGAGGAACAGTGATACTGCTATGAGTGGTTCTTCACTGTGACAGGGTCTATGCTACTTGGAAAGGTGAAAGAAGCCCTTCATCCAACTCTGGAGTGATCAACAGATAAGGCTTAGTCTCCCTGTGTCCTTCTCTGGCTTGGAAGGATCCTTCAAGGTCCCTTCCAGCCCCTGACATTCATAGAATTACAAAAACACGCAGGTTGGCAAAGCCCCTCAGCATCACCAAGTCCAGCCTAGAACCCTACTCTACAAGGCTCAGCTTAAACCACATCCTTAAGCACCACATCCAAACACCCTTAAGCATACCCAGGCAGCTCATTCCAGTCCCTGACCACTCTCTCCACAGAAAACTTTTTCCTAATGTCCAATCTAAACTTCCCCAGCCTCAGCTTGAGGCCATTCCCCCTTGTTCTGTCTCAAATTACCCGTGAGAAGACCAGCAGCAGCCTCTCCACAATGTGCCTTCAAGTAGCTGTAGACAGCAATGAGCTCTGCCCTCAGCCTCCTCCGTTTCACACTAACCATCCCCAGTTCCCTCAGTTGCTTCTCATAAGATTTATTCTCCAGGCCCTTCCCCAGCTTTGTTGCCCTCCTCTGGACCCACTCCAGCACCTCCACATCTCTCCTGTATTGTGGTGCCCAAAACCGAACACAATATTCAAGGTGATTCTGTGAACATGATCACTCATGGGTGCATAGAAAAAGGCAGCAGTTTTCCTTAGTCTGGTCTAATCATGTTCCTAACTGTGCCACCACTTCTTCAGAAAGGGCAACTGCTACTCATAGCAGCATAACCCATCTGGTGCTTCTCAGCGTCCTGCTGAGTTCTTCCCTCACTGCCTCTGCCTGCTTTCTGCGGCAGTAGTTGAGTGAACAGGGTGGGCAGTGAACACCTACATCTAAAAGACACCAGAGGCCAAAGCACAGAGTCAACCTGCAAGCCTCTCCCACAGATCAGCCCACACAAACTGCAGAAGTACTGTGTGATGTTTGCTTTAAAGCTCTTGTCAACTCTTCCTCTCGCTGCACAAAGTGCAGGGAACAAACCGCTGCACGAGAAAACAAAATGCAATGGAATCAGAACATGCCAGTTGGACTATAGAAGGGACACACTTTTGCTACAGCATCTTTTTCAAAGCATTTGCTCCTCTGCCACTAAGCACTTCACTGAACATTTGCACTTCAGGCCCAAAAGGAAGTACTATTGCTTTGGCCATTACTTTGATTTAATAAATGACATTTTAACACCTGGAGCAGATCTCAGCTAGTTGGTCACCAACAGCATGTAGTATTTTACAGGTTTGTTTGTTGGGTTTTTTTTTCCTTAAGGGAGACATTTCAAACATTAACCCCTAGTTAAAGTTAGGCATTACCAACCATTATAAAGGCTCTACAGAAACATGTGCAAGTGAAGCAATTTGAATTAAAAGCATCACATCCTTAGCAGCTTCACAGGACTCCCTACAAGCTGGAACAGAGACAGAAGGACTGTCTTTTTGGTTCTTCTGTTTCCTTCAGGTTGAAGAGAAGTTTGTGCTCTTTCTCCTTCAACTCAGTTTTCAGCAGTGGGTAAAGATTAAGTAATTCACAGGGTCACAGGACATTAGGGGTTGGAAGGGACCTCCATGGATCATCGAGTCCACCCCCCCCCCACCAGAGCAGGACCATAGAATCCAGTGCAGGTTGCACAGGAACACATCCAGACAGGGCTGGAAAGGCTCCAGAGAAGGAGACTCCACAAACCCTCTGGGCAGCCTGTGCCAGTGCTCTGTCACCCTTACAGGCAAGAAGTTCTTCCTCATGTTGAGGTGGAACTTCCTGTGCTGTAGTTTATTCCCATTACCCCTTGTCCTATCCCAGGGCATAACCAAGAAGAGTTTGTCCCCTGCCTCTTGACCCCCAGCCTTCAGGTATTTATAAGCATTGATTAGATGCCCTCTAAGTCTTCTCTTCACCAGACCAGAAAGCCTCAGATCCCTCAGCCTCTCCTCACAGGGCACTGCTCCAGCCTCTTCAGCATCTTCATAGCCCTCCATCAGTCTCTTTCAAGTAAATCCCTGTCCCTCCTGAACTGAGGAGCCCAGAACTGAACACAACATTCCAGGTGAGGTCTCACCAGGGCAGAGCAGAAAGGCAGGAGAACCTCCCTTGATATCCAAGCTAAAGAACAAAAAGGGTGATACAAAACTTTCCTTCAAGTCACAATTACTTCCTTTAACACAAAAGCCACCTCTGGCTGGTGAGCTGCTGACCAGCACATCCAGCAGGGAATAACAAAGCCTGCCCATCTCCTCCTGCCTCCTAAGCCTCCTCCCAGCCCTGCCAGAGCCTGCCCAGCTGGCTATTTTTATGTCCAGGATGGCGTGTGAGCTCAGGGCTTATTACCAAGGTTTCCCCCTGCACAAAGCAGTAATCCCAAGGACCTTTTTTTTCCCCTCCTTTCTTTCTTTAATGTTCTATTTTATATTTGTGGGAATGGGCTCCAGGTGTTATACACCTACAACATCTTACACTGTGAGAGATTTCAGCAACTTATTTATTTTCCTGAAGTTACACTTGAAGAATAGACTTAATTTCAGCCTTTGTAATTGCCTTGGTTAATTCTTTAAAGTAGCTAATGAATTGCTCTCAGGAATGTATTGAACTAGTGAGTGCTTTTAATATTAAACATGGAAGAAAATGGCCTCTTTTTTTTTTTTTTTTTTTTGCTCTCATTTTTCCTCCAGGAAAAGGGGAAAAAAAAAAAAAAAGGCAAAAATCCAAAACACAAAGCCCCTGAAATCACCAGTGACTGAATTAACCTAGAGCTCAGCACATGCTGCTGGGGGACCAGTGGGATTCTGCCTTACCAAATGATTCCTTTCCACCTCAACCAGCAAACTGGGTTGCTTGGATGGACCCACCAGGAGATCAAGAACAAGCCAGCAGTGCAGCTTTCTCATTCCTTTTCACCTCATGCTGCTGGGGGCAGGTGAATGCCCTTTCCCCAGTGCTTCCTCATTTGCTAGGCTAACACAGACAGGTGTTGGTGCTTAAAGCTCACAGAGCTCACCACACCGGGAGGACAGGCAGTCAAACCAAAACACCTGCTGGTTTTGCCCATTAATGTCTCTACACCATGACAGGCTGCACAGAATTAGCCCTCCCAAGCCAGCAACTTTCTGCTACTAAAATTTGAGACATTTCTTCAGTTGTTCCCTCCCTAAAAAAAGTAAACCTGTAGCCTTCACTACTGTCTGGGTCAGAATACATTTCTCTCAACATCACACCAACCAAAAATAGCTTCACATACTACCACTGGGAAAGAGGTTGCCACTTCCCACACATTTAGCTCAACGAGAGGACTAGATGACAATCCAGTTTGCACAACAGCAATGCTCTACCTCACAGAAGTTTCAGGCAGAAAGAATAAAGCCAACCTTAAACAAATGTTTAAATATAGCCTAGTTCTGAGAATTCATCTCCCTTAATGTGAGCCACTATTGAGACAAATCCATATGCCAGTAAAAGGGGAGTCCAAATTGAAGCAGCCAGTTGTAGAAACAGAGAGAGTTGTGTCAAGGGCTTCTCCCCCCCACTTCCTTTGGAGGAATTAAACTAACTTTGCAGTGCCTGGATGAAAGCCCTTTGCAGAAAAAATGATTGTAGAGGAAATGAAGACTTTTTCCAATCACATAATTTTCTCAAAGTGTCAGAGCCCTCCAATTCTTCAAGCTCCCACCTTACAAACGGAAATTAAAAGTATGGTCCCAGTTGTCAAAACACACATTTACCATAAATAAATCCATTAGTCACTGTGAGGTTCTCCCTCTAGGAGTTATTCTGTCTTCTGAGCAATTTTGGTGTGAGGCTGCTGCACCTAGGACTAGCTGTATGCCTCTCCCTCATGCTAAAGCAGCACCCTCTGCTACAAAGAATGATAGCCTTAGAGCAAGGTGGCACATTCATTATTGTGAGAATGTGTTTTTTAGGAAAAAAAAAACCAAAACACTAGACCAGCAGTGGACTTCATCTTCTGCTGAATGAAATCTACATGATGACTGCACACAAATGTATGTACACATAAAATCTACATAAAGGAATCAGAAATGCAATACTGAGGTGTTTTACACACACACACCCACACCAGTTATACCACCTAGACAAATATCCACAGACACATAGAATTGTGCAGATTTGGGTCTCTTCCCCTTGAAGGCAGTAAATAAATGGCCAGCCTTGCACTTAAAAAAATCCTTTGTCCTCTTTCTTTCAGCCAGAGTCCAGCCCGCATACAGAGAACCACAGAAACACTCAGGTTGGCAAAGCCCCTGAGGATCACCAAGTCCAACCTAGACCCCTACTCTACAAGATTTACCTTCTACCATATCCCTAAGCACCACATCCAAACCACCCTTAAACACATCCGGGGTGGGTGACTCCACCACCTCCCTGGACAGCTTATTCCAGTCCCTGACCACTCTCTCCATGAAAAACTTTTTCCTAAGGTCCAATCTAAACCTCCCAAGCCTCAGCTTGAGGCCATTTCCCCTTGTTCTGTCTCCAAATACCTGTGAGAAGACCATCAACAACAATCATTTGAATCTCATCTCCCCTAAACTTGCAGTCATGCCTTGCATTTGCCATGTGGTTTTTAATGTCTGTATTAGTTTTTAATGGCCTACAGCTTGTGGATCCTTAGCTTGCAGAGAGGGAGCGAGGGCTTCCCAGCAGAGCTGCAGATCACCATACCCAAAGTGCTTTTCCTGACTGCATTCACTGAGCGTTGCACGATCCCACAAGTGTGCAGACTGTGAGAAATGACAGCTCAGGATTTCTGAATTCTAGAGTCTGGAAACAAAAACTATGCATAGGGAATATTGGGAAACAGAACCATGAAGTGTTGACATCTGACAGAAAGAGAGCCATCAATAAAATCATCTTTATAAACAGCTCAAATGTAAGAAATTAAGCTGTTTGGGGCTTTGTGTGTGTGTGTGCAGCTTGCCAAAACTCAGTTTATTACAAGAATTAGCACAGTTCCTTATGCAAGTATGGGTTCTGCCTGCCAGTAGTAACTTCCCAAGATACTCCCCCAAACTTCCTCTACACATTGCCACAAAGCTCCCACTCCTCGCTCCATAGATATCTTTTACTTTGCTCCTCCTCTTACATGTTCTGTCTCAAAGAAAAACTAAATGAAGTTAAATGACCCTTCAATACCACATTATGCAAACAATGTCCTCAAAAGCTAACAAAGAAGAAGAAAATGATTTATACTGCTATTTAGAGAGCAACAAAAGGAGCAGAAGCAATACATACAAATACACTTGTCAATAATAACAGAGAAAAACCAAGCACAATATTACTTCATATTACCAAAATTCATGAGACTTTCCATTCAATTCCAGGAGAAAGAAGGGGAAAAAATACTCTCTTATTTGAGATTATTCTACTTTTGCTTGAGATGACCAGCACAGTTTGCCCCTTCTATTACTTTTATGGCTAAGCTAGCCAGTCCAAATCTGTTCTGATAAACTCTCTAGGTGGCTTCACAACATATGTTCACCAGGTGTTTGCCATCCACAACAGCTAAGTCACAGGCTTGGGAAGCAAGCAGTTTTGAAACCAGCAGCAAGGTCTTCTCAAGAACCCACTAGTGAAAACCTGACACATGGAACACACAGCCTCAGAAGCACCAATGTTGCTAGCGCTCTTGTTTACCTGCTGTGCCAACAAGGGAGCTAATGCTGAAATAAAACACCTGAGAAAGAAGGACTAACAAACACACATCACCCCCCCTCCCCCAATGAACCTCCTCTCACTAACTTCTTTAAAAATTAACTCAGGCACCTCCACTAATCAGCATTCAAAGGACCATTTCATGAAAAAAAAATCCATTCAGAGAATTCTAATTTGCATAATCTTTACCAATTCTGATATTACAAAGCAAGGTTGGCAGAAGCTGCTCTATCTGTGAATTTTTTTTTTCCCCTGGACTACTTGAATAAAAATTGTTATCATATCCCTTTAGATAGAATGAAAATAAGACTGTGTAAGCGTCTACCTTGGACACAGCAGCTCACATGAGCATTACCTCAAGTCCTGTATTTAAGCAAAGGCATCACATTCCATGAATGCTGATACTTTTCACCATTTTTTAACCTATTTTATTATTCTGCATGGAATTAAAATGAGCATAAACGCGTAAGAGTAGCCTAAAAACAAAACAAAACACAAAACAACAAAAAAAGCAGCAATTATCATAGTGTAAAGACCAAGCTAAATCATATTTTCCCCTGTTTTAGCAATAAGACATACACAAAGTTTCTCAGTTTTCAGAAGAAAATAAGGAAAGAAAAGAAATATGAACACCAGCACTTTTTTTCCCCCCTTCACACCAAAGGCAGCAGTCACCTACCTGATAGTAGCCTGCACCATGAGCAGCACGACGTCTTCTTTGCACTAGTTCGGGGTCAAAAGATCCTCTCCTCAGCCTTCTTCACACTTCGGATCATCACTTCATCCTAACAAGTAACCACTTCAGTATTCCCAAGGCCACTTCCAATAATGTTCTGTCTAGTGTTCCATAAACTGTTTAAGTATTTCACTCCCAAGTTCACTACAGCAGTGCACAACTACCAGGAGCTGGCCAGAGAAGTGGAGGAGAGCAAGGGGACGGTCACAGGAGACAGGCAGAGCTTATTTCACAGCTTTGCTGACATGGAATCTCCTGCCTTCCCTTTATTGCCTCTTCCCCAGCACCACACTATGCAGTTTCACCTTCCACCAAAAAATAAACACCATTTTTCTCCTAGACAGGTAATTTTCCCACTAGTTTAGTACTACAGATGGGCTCAGCAGGCCAGCAGCAGCACAAGTATGGAGGGAAGAGGAGAAGCCCACCCCATTTAATGGCAGCAAGCTGCTAACTTGCTTCAGCTGTTTGAACCCTAAGGCAGTAACATATGAAGAGATCATTAAAAGGTTAACTAGGGAGGTTTTCCAGGGACTGCAATGTTTTCAGTCCCTGCATAATAAAGTTCTGGCATTGCATGCAGCCTGCCATGAGAACACATATTTCACATGGGTAAACTACTTGAAAGACAGAAGAAAACAGGGTGTTCTTACTGCTGCCTTTAACTAGCAGGGCATTTGTGACTCAAAAAAAAAAAAAAAAAGACAAGTTTGCTGTTCCAGAGGAATTAATTCCTTTTTCAGGATACCTGTGCCCTGCTTTCAGCTGGGATAAGGTTAATTTTCTTTCTAGCAGCTGGTACAGTGCCATGCTTTGGATTTAGTATGAATAATGTTGCTAACACACTGATGGTTTAGTCATTGCTAAGTAGTGTGGATACCAAGTCAAGGACTTTTTAGCTTGTCATGCCTTGGAAGCAAGAAGGCTGAAGGGGCACAAGAAGTTGTGAGGGGATCCAGCCAGGACAGCTGACCCAAACTGCCCAAAGGGATGTCACAGAATCACAGAATTAATCAGGTTGGAAAAGACCTTCAAGATCATTGAATCCGAAACATTGCCTAATGTCCAAAACATTAACTAAACCATGGGACTAAGTGCCTCATCCAGCCTTCTTTTAAACATCTCCAGGGATGGTGACTCCACCACCTCCCTGGGCAGCCCATTCCAATGCCAATCACTCTTTCTGTGAACTTCTTCCTAACATCCAGCCTAAACCTGCCTTGGCACAGCTTGAGGCTGTGTCCTCTTGTTCTGCCACTGGGTGTCTGGCAGAAGAGACCAACCCTTCCTGGCCACAACCTCCTTTCAGGTAGTTGTAGAGAGCAATGTGATCTCCCCTGGGCCTCATCTTCTCCAGGCTGCACACCCCCAGCCTCTCCTCACAGGGCTGTGCTCCAGGCCCCTCACCAGCCTTGGTGCCCTTCTCTGGACACATTCAAGCACCTCGACATCTTTCTTAAATTGAGGGGCAAATGTCAAAGACTATTAAGAGCTGGAAAGGACCTTGAAAGCTCATCCAGTCCAACCCCCCTGCAGAGCAGGATCACCTAGACCAGATCATGCTGGAACACATCCAAGTGGGTCTTGAATACCTCCAGAGAGGGAGACTGGGGGGGATTGGTCAGGAGGGCCTGACTGGGCATGGCTCAGTGGGGTGGTCAGGAATGTTGTTGTGCACCACTTGTCTTTTCCTGGGTTTTGATTCTCTCGCTTTGTTATCTTCCTTTTCATTACTACTATTACTATATTTTGGGTTTATTTCAGTTAGTAATACTGTTCTTGTCTCAATCTACAAGTTTTACTTGTTTTCTTTCCCACTCCACCGAGGTGGTGTCTGGTGCTTAGTTGCCGCCTGGGGTTAAATCACAGCAGCTTGGTATTTTGACACAAAATGAAAAGCACAACAGACTGTGCTCCTTTTATTCAAATACCCATAGTGACTATAAAGAAAGATGGTCTGTGCCAACTTTCCAGAACCCCTCTCTGTCTGTAACTAGACTGCCACACACTTTGTCAGAGTAATAGGTGAGGAAGAGGCGAAGCTTTTAATGCCAGTAGTCAAAATCAATTTTGGCTTTGCTCTTCTACATTCACAAATCTCCATTCTCTCTACCTGCTGATGTCCCACAACAAAAATGTTACTGAGAAGGGCAATAAACCCTAGCACGAGGATAAAGCTTTTAGGTTTGGTTTGTTGTAAAGGAAACAGAGGAGAGAAAATAAATTGATTTTTTTGTTGTTGTTATTTGCTTTGCATGAAGTAGAATACACATAAAAACTGGGTTAGAAAAAACAGCCTTGGTGAAGTGCCCTGGGGTGAAACAACATACAGCCAAATTCTCTCAGGTGAGTTTTCAAAACTGCAGCAATCCAGCCCTGAAATAATCTTTCAGTCTACAAAGTAGCCAGCACAAATTAGGGAGAGGGAGGAAAAAAAGGAAAGAGCACTGCAAGTTCAGCATGGTATCTCCTCTTCTACTGGAATGCAAAAACTGCAAGCTCAGCCCAGAAATATGCTGTAATAGAAGAACCTACAGATTATTTTGAACCATTACTTCATAGCCAGCCACAGATTACATGCCAGAATGCTCCAGCCAATCTGGACCTCAAACAACATGGCCACCATTCACTTACAGAAGCCTACAGTCTTCTGTATGAGTCCACTTAAAATTTCAAAGCTACGTTACCTGCTGCAATGACAATTAATGCTATGTATAATAAAAAAAAAAAAAAAGAGATCTTGCTTGCCAAAAACATCACTGAAAATCATTTCTTTAACATCAGTAGCAGTTCTCCCTGTGCTGCCTCAGTAGTGAACTGGAATGCAATCCAGAGAAATCAGAACAACAGCCACTAGCGTCAGAGACAAAACCCAACAGCAGCAAGAAGTCACGGCTGAAACGCAACAATCTTTTTAGCAGGCTAAAGACAACTACTTCCAGCTAAGACAGTCCTCTTTTAAAGCCATTTTCTCAAACCACAATATTCTGTGCAAGAAGAAGCGGTAGGAAATGCTACCATTTCTCTTCTGGCTAAGTGCTGGTCTATCCTCCTTAATGTAAGGAAATAATTTAAATGATTGAAAAAAACAAAAAACAAAAACAACCTTCAGTACTTTCCAGAACTCTTTCAGCATCTCATCTGCCATAACCACCTCCCCTCCTCCTCCAGATTAAACATGGTGAAGTGCCAAAACATCACAGTGAGTTAGGTATGAGCCAAAAGAAAGAGAAAGAGGCTGAAAAATACAGAATAAAGGATGCACATCCGTGGTTGTTAAACTTCTTGGAGTAGTACATCCCTTTTCAACACTAAAACTGATTGTAAATCCTTTCCCTTTGTCTTGCTGTGCAATTTAAAACCCAGTGTGTATGTAGGTGTACTGGTTTATATAAACACACACACACACGGGAGCATTGCCTTCGTGTTGTGATAACACCCAGGGTCAGGCTAAGGTTAAGGACCGGTTCTCTGCTCTTTACCTAGGTACACAAGATGTGAGGGCTTTCTGAACAAGCCTGAGGTTTTCAGAAGCTACCCAGATATGATGCAGAAAACCTACACCTTCCCTGCAGCACTTCATAGCTGTTCCTCTGAATCTAAAGACCACAGGAAAACTAAGTTGAATTGGTTTACGTTCTTGCATGGCACACAGCTGAAACAAGGTAGGGAGAAGACTTGAAGTGTGGTGGAGGGTGGAGAGGAAGAAGCACAAAGAGTCCCACATTGAATCAGTTAAAATTCAAATCCACCACAGGGAACTTTAGAGAACCCCACCTAGGTCTATATGAAAGCCTTCCAGAAAGTGACCTCGATAAAAAATAAATATGGAAAAGAACATCCTTGAGCTGTTGGTCTGTTTATTAGTTTGGTTATTCTGAAAGCCATAAATTCAAACTGCTTTTCTACTCCATGTATGCCGTGGCTGTGCAGAACTGACAGCAAGCAAACAGCAATAGATCACCTCTGTGACCAACAGCACTGCAGCTTTTGGCTGAGCAGTTACCCTAACATACAGAAAATGCAAAGTTCCTACGGGAGGACGCTCTTCTCTCTTCTCTCAGGTCAATTAAAGATTAAAGAATTCTTATCTCCTTGCCAATTTTAACTGCATGTGGTTGGTGAACAAAATCAATAAAAGGGAAGTCTCGAAACGAAGCAGCTCAACCCCTTCCTGCAAGCACAACACTGCAGCAGCTGCTATCTTATTAACTACTGCAAGTTTAAAAAGACGTTTTCTCTTAATCCCTGAGAAACAGGGGCTCAAGTATTCAAAAAGCAAACAGGAGCAGTCTGTGATGACTTCTGAGCTACAAATATTTGTGAAACCCAAGTGTGTGAGGGGGAAGCAAAGGAGTAATCAAAGTTATATGATTTTGTGATTCACCATCTTGGACAAACTAAGAAAATAAATATTTCAAGTTTCTAAGACTCCCAAATTCCCACTGAATGTACAAGTACATTGCTTATCTGAACTTCCCAATAGATCCCAGACTGGAAAACTGGTTACAGTGTCAGATCTTCAGTCAGAGGCTGTACCTCACATTTCAATTCTCAAACCAATACATTTGAAGGACTCCAGTCAGCAGCTCCCCACTGTCAGACCTGTCCTTAAACCTCTGCTAATTCAAGCACATCTCTCATGTGAATTATACATATTGGAGTAATATACAACTAAATGTCATATACATGTCAGCATTTAAGGAAAAATGAACTCTGGCTCCTTTGCTACTTACAGCCTTTCCTGTTTCAGCCTCTGCAGCCAGGAACAGAACCATGTGCATGGGCACCAGGTGCTACTTAGCTCAGGTAAAGTGCATGCTACCAGGTGAGCCTGTTTTAACTAACAAGTCCCAGATGTTTATCCTGGGATAAGAGTGAAGTTTCACAAGAGGATTAAGCTGTTGTAAGACGTGCTGCCCATGGGAGGGACAGTCAGACAAGTCATAGATCAGGTCCAACTGAAAACTAACCCAGAAGGAAAGGAAGAAATGTGTCTGCCCTCCTCCCTATCTGCTGGGTGAAGTGGCTGACAGTGGAGGTACACAAGCAAGGGCCAGCATCAGCATTACCAAAGGGCAGCAGCAAGAAAATATGGCCACTGACAAGAATGTGAAAGATGAGACTTCCTCAGTGGTGGCAGCTCAGGTTTGCACCAGGCACTCCCGAAGCCTTAAACTTCAGGTCAAGTTACTGTACATTTTGGTTAACATAAGTGCAACCAATTGTCCTAACACAATCACATGTTAATGGTTTTGGCTCCACATTAGCAGAAGGAGTTTTGGACACGTTCAAGCCAAAGTTGTTCCTCCTGACCTTGACAGTGCCTAGAACTGCACTGCAGGACTTTCAATACATGCTGCTGTATGGTCAACTTGATGCTTAGATTTCACCACGACTGGCTACATGGCAAAACACAACTTGCCCTACTCCAGCTATGGCTCATAAGAACCCAACCCACTATCTTTTAAAGGGACACACTCTCTATCAGAGCACATAAAGGTCATCAGAGGCTGGTAGTGCTTGGAGTAAAGAGTCCATTCCTTTCAGTTTGCTAAACTGAAACCTATTCTGCTGACTAGCTGCAAAAGGAGGTCATTGCAAAAACTCCTTGTCCTAAAGGACAGTAATCACACAGGAGCAGCAAGCGTGAGCTAGTTTGAAAAGGAGAAGAAAAATGGGAGAGGCTGTGGAATAAGAAAGACACAGATCCACCCTTTAGGAAGAGCAAAATAAAAAGGGTTGCAGGATGACTCCTCCTGTGATGCATATGAAAGAGAAGGAGCATTGCTGGCCTGGGATTTAATTCTGGTATCATCCTAGTTTCACATTTACTACTGACTTTACCCCAGCATGAGCAAGATCAGACATAGCTTATTAACTGAAGAGATGCTTAATCCTACTTAGTCATCAGGCATGAGTAAGGGCTACATTATTTGACCTCTTGTGGAAAATAAAAAGAAACATCCAAAAAACAATCACCTTTTGCTGTAGTGTAACTGAGGAACTCCTGAGCACCTGCCGAGTAATTGGAACGGCAATATTGCAGCAGGAGGAAGGCAAGAAATGTGCACAGGATCATGAACATACACACAGGTTAGGTATTAAATGCAGCAGGTGTAAGCTTTACGAAGCTGTTCACAAGACTGACAGCATTCTTCAGCACTCCATCTCATTAACAACATTAACCATGAATCACTAAGACAAATTAAGAAGTTACACTTTTTGCTCCAGATATTTTTTTTTTTTCCCCCAACAAAAAGGAGAGACTGGAGTGAGAGAACTACTTTCCTGTGGTGGAGTATCTGCCAACAGGGAAGAGATATAAGCAGATTCCTGTAGTTCATAGAATCATAGAATGGTTTGGGTTGGAAGGGACCTCAAAGCTCATCCACTTCCAACAGCCTGCCATAGGCAGAGACACCTCCCATAGAACAGGTCACTCAAGGCTTCATCCAATCTGGCCTTGAACAGCAGCCACAGCCTTCCTGGGCAACCTGTGCCAGTGTTTCACCAGTCTCACTGGAAAGAACTTCTTCCTAACATGCAGTTTAAATCTCCCCTTTGCCAGTTTTACTCCATTTCCCCTCATCCCGTCTACAAGTTTAAGCTGGGATTTAAACCCATTACTCCTCATCCTGTCAGTTCAAGACCTTGTAAATAGTCCCTCCCCAGCCCTCCTGTAGGCGCCCTTTGGATACTGGAAGGCTACTACAAAGTCTCCTCAAAGCCTTCTCTTCTCCGGGCTGAAAAGCCCCAACTCTGCACATGACATTCTGTCCCCACACAAAGTGAGCCAAAGGGACTGGCCTGTCCATATTCTTTCCCTCAGGTGGAAAGGCAGTGTGAGCATTAACTTCCATGAGGCAGAGAATTAGCCCAGAACGGGTACACAGCAGTAGTGGAAAATGCTGTATTTGCCAGCATGTGTTTTCTCTGACTTTATACTAACTCTGCACTGGCACACTGTGCTTTGGCAAGGGAACAGAAAAGATGATTTAATAGGTCGACTTCCATCACTAATTTCTGTGATCTAAATAACATTTTTATGTTTATGGTGTTTAAAGCTCAATTTCCTGAGACTCAGTTTTAGGGTTGGAAATGGTCAGTATGACACAGGAGCTCTCAAACCCATGACGCTAAGTAAGAAAAGTTCTGAGGGGCTTTTAAAACAGGGGAAAGTAGCTCCAGTCACTTTATACTTCACAGTAGAGCTCAGATGAAAATAAACCTGCATCAAAAGGTCACTATGGTAGTCAAAGGTGTATGACTGGGGAAAAAAATAGACAAAAATTCACAATAAGAAGAGTGGTCTCAGGGGGAAGAAACAGAGATTATATAGTTTGCAATTTTATTACAGGCTTGGCTATTTGTTGCACACTTGGCTGTTTATTATAAGCTGAACATACATGATTTGGTATTTGCTTCATATATTTAATGTGTGTGCACACACAAACACATTGTATCTCTGAACCACACACATGAACACAGATGCAGGGACAGAAGACTCTTGCACTTAAAGAAGGAAACAAGAAGGCAGATTACCTCACAAAGAACCAAAGAACTGAAATAATGTGTTGATATTTCCTGGAACCAGTCCGAAGATCAGCAGCAGAGTTTTGGATGGGCTGCAAATTTTCCCAATGCTTCCTTTGAAAAGCAAGCTGGTACAGCATTCTAATAATTCAGCTCAAAGGCACGGAAAACAACTTTTCCTCTTGCCAGGTTGAACTGGAGGAGGGAAGAAAAGGTCCTCCCAGGCATTTATCACAATTTTAATTTTTGTGCAAGTCCCCATCAGCGCCTGTATAGAAGCAAACTTGTTCTGAAACCTGCTGCTCTCCTCCAGTAAAAGAGATTGCAATAGCTATAAACCCAGACGTTTCAAAGTTGAGCAAGTAAAAACTCAGTCTGTAACAAGACACAAATTGAGAGTAGATCGGCAATTCATGAAACACAGCCAAGCCTTTGCTCCTACAGCCCTTTTTTTGAAGAAAAGGCTCCCATTGATAACTGCTTGTCAGTTGACACAGAGTCCTAAACAGTGGAAACTGCATAATCCCTTTCATGAACTCATGGAGTGAGGGTGTAAACTGTGGGGGTGGCAACAAGAAGCACTGTACAGACTGCAGAGCTCCTACTCCAGCAAATGAAGAAAAGCAGCCTGTCCTTGAAATCATCTTCTAAAGATGTGTTTTTTCATCCAGCTTGCTCAAGGACATCTCAACACACGCGTCAGCACTGGCTTCTAGGAGGGTTTGTGGCTGACTGCTGCCCCAACCCAGCACACATCTCCCCACTCTTCTCAGTGTCTCTCAGTTTGGAGAGGGATGGAAGCACAGATAATACTTTCTTTTGATTTGCCCTGATTAAAAACAATAATAATTTTGAAACAGTATTTCTATCTATCCTCACTGTATTTGCTGTCATTTAATCCCAACTACTTCATTTCCAAATTGTGTGCTTCAATAATCTGAGGGAAGGATTTAATAATGATTTTAGAAGAGCAGAAGCAGATCCATATGACTGTTCGACTGCAAACCTCTCAACTGGAGTTTACTGCAGAATAAAGAAGGGGAGAAAATTCCAAAGTGTAGTTTACTGTTTTCTTAGGCCAAAGGAAAATGTTAAATAAAGCTGAACTCTTTTAGTAAATAAAAATCACGATGAACAGAAACAGCGAAACTTACAAAGTGTTGTGACTGCTAGAAATTGAGATTTTGTTTGCTTACTTGTTTGGGTTTGGGTTTGTTTGTTTGTTTTTAGTACTATAAAAGGCATAAATGTCTCAAAGAAAATACTTGTCGGTTGCTTTGAAAGCAGCAAATAATTCCTCAGGTTTTAAGTATTACTTTCATGTACCCATGACTATTCCCTAACGCTCTCAGACACTGGATAAAAACCACCGCTATCACTCTCCAAGTAAAACAAAGCAGATAAAGTTTCTAAAGTTTTGGCATAATCTGTGTACACACTTTGTAAAATAAAATATTGGTGGGAATAGGTCTTTTTTAGAATATTTTAGAATATATCAGAATTCCTCTTTTTTAAGACAAAAAGCATTGAGCACAAACAGCATTAAGACTACAGCACAAAAAATTCAGTTACGATGAATTTTACAGCAGACTGCCCATTAATAACGACCCCCTCTTAGATCTTCAAGTGTCCCAACATGAAACAAATTAACAGTGAGAGCTGGAACTGTTTCCTCCTTTTGTTACTTGTTTCCCCAACTTTCACATTATAGCATGGCTTGGTGTAGCTCCCCTAGATCTTCAAGGGAAGACCAGCAAATGAGCTACTGAACTATAAATCCTGGCCTTCGGCACCTTAGGTTTGGGAATAAAGGGACAAACCATCACTAGAAGGGCCTAGAAGCACTGTAGCTGTTCTGCAGCTGGATGTGTATGCAGGGTACCACAATGCTTCCCTGGAGAGAAGGAATTCTGAGGTCTCCTGATCCTCCACCTCTTATCCTGCATTTTGTGGGAAATCCATGAGATGCGAAAAGAGACTTGAGGACAGTTTGGCTGACAACAGACAGTCCCTGCTCATGGAGTTTGATTAGTGACTCAGATCCTGCCCCAGGAGTAGCTACAAGCCAAGGCAAAGCATTGCGGTGGGGGTAGTGCGCATAGTGTGCATTTAAGACCCTTCATCCAGCGGAAAGGCAAGAGAAGGAAAAGAAATACAGCTGTGCTTTGCTGGCAACATCACGAAAGCAACGAGATGTCAGTGAGGTTTTGCCGCTTCCTGTTTGCGAAGCATCCTTCCCCCTCCCGCCGCTTTGTGTGGCTGCCGTCGGCGCTTCCCACCCCGATCCTTGGTCCCCCTCCCCTCCCAGCCTCGCCGGGTCCTGGAGAAGGCAAAGAGGGAGAAGGCAAGGTGGAAGCAGGCAGGAAGACGGCTGCCGCGCTCCGCTCCTCGGCCGCGGGGCGGGAGGAGGGGGACTGCGCTCGGCGCTCAGCTTTTGTCTGCCGCCGGTGAAGTGATCCCCGCCTCCTTGCCCTCCGTGACGAAGCCGGGGCCGGGAGGCAGACAAAAGCGCCTGGTGGGACGGCGGCGAGGGGCAAGGTGCTGCCCGCGGGAATTCGCGGCAGTGCAGGCAGGGGAGGACGGGCTCGACGCGGCCCGAGAGAAACACAGTGCTCCCTCTTTTAGCATACCGCGGGGNTGCCCCCCCGCGGCCGGGTCGCTCCGGCTTGCTGAGACGCAGATGCCGGCAGCACCCCCCCCGCCAAGAAGACCAGGCAGCCGCGACCTGCTATAAATAAAGCTCAGACGGAGCGCAGGGCCCGGCTCCCCCCGCACCTCCCTCCGTTTTATTATTCATCATCGGTGCAGCCTGGGAGTGGGAAACTCCGCTTCCTACTTGCCGCTGCGCTGCTGCCGGCTCAGCCCCCGCCCCCTTCTCCCCCCTCCGCTCTTCGTTAAGCTCTTTAAAACCCCAGGAAACTTTGGGAAGCGGTTCAGCTCGCGTGGGGAGCCGGGCTGCTGCACGCCGGGGCGAGAAGCCTGCCCGGCTTCTCACTCATGCCGCCACCCCTAGCCTGCGGGGCCGGCCTCCACCGGCGGCGGGAGGGGTTCCAAGCGGCCCCCGCAAGGAAAAGCTGTGGCCAAACACGCACACAAACCCCTCCTCTGGCTTTCGGCAGCCCACGGCGCACGCCCGGCACCGCGCTTCCCTCTTCCCCCGGGGCAGCTCTTTCCTTCTGAAAGAGACCGTGGAGGGAGGGGGGGAGGTGAGGAAAAGTTTGTCCGCTCCCCCCGCCCCTGCCCGTAAGAAGTTGTGCAGCCACATACACAGCGCCCGGCCGCTTGCCCAGCCTGCCCGCGGCCTTGCCACTGCCAAAGTTGAGCCGAGCTCCGGCTCCCTCCGGAAAACAACCGGGGGGCGACCTCATCCAGAGGCCAGAGACTGGGAGTGGACAGCGCACCCCACTCCCGGCCCGCGTCCCCTTACCATGATCAGCGTGTGGTTCCTCTGCTCCGCCGTGGCAGGCTCGGCATCTTGCTGCTGTTTGCTCTGATGCTGCTGCTTGCTGGTGCCGGTGCCCGTTTTCTTGGCCCTCTGCTCCAGGGTCCGCTGGTAGAGGCTCACCGTGTCCCTGCGCTCCAGCTCCAGCTGCTCCGCCTGGGCTTGCTGGTACCTGCTCTCGCAGTTGACATGGTGCCGGCGGCAGCCCTCGATGCGCTGCCTCAGCCGCTCCACCACCGTGCTGTGCTTGGGAATGCCGCCGCTGTTCGCGTTATTGTTACCGGCAGAGGCGGCGGGAGGACCGTGGGGAGTGCTGTTAACCCCGATACCGGCCCCGACGAGACTGCTGTTCAGGTTATTGTTGATGCAGATACTGCTGCCATTCGCGGCGGCAGCGGGGGCTGCAAAATCCCCCATCCTCTTCCCCGTGCACACTATTTTGGAAGAACTTTTTTATCCTCCCCTTCACACACACACAGTCTCCTGCGGGGTCCTGATGGGATACTTTTTAGAGAACCGGGAGGGTGGGGGGGAGGGGGCACCACCATGTATCAGGCAAACAGCGATCCCAAGCAAATGTTTCTCTTTCCCCCCAGCCAATCCCT
>VWYK01101386.1:1184-12679 GCA_013399775.1 Semnornis frantzii
ACAACATGGCCTCAGACTCAAGGCTGATTACAATAATTACATTTTCTCCCCATAATAGTACAAATGATTCAAAGAGTTATTCAGAATGTTTCAATGTCAGCACTTAGATAAATGCTCCTTCTTTCCCAGGGATTGCATTTTTTATGCAGGAGGTTAGTTAGCGGCGGCAATAACGCTGGAGCTGTCAGGAAGCTGAGGATTTACGCGCCCACCAACTACATTCACAATTGTTTGGTACTCGGCCTGGCAACGAGGCTGAATGGGATGCCAGATAATTTATAACTGCTCCCCAATACAAGAAGAACAATTATATTGTGTGCAGTATAAAATGGCCATTATTTAGCTCAATTTTTTTGGAAATTATTTGAACAAAATGCCTATCCTTTGCAGGGCTGTTTTCTTCTTGGGTCTAATTAGATACCCGAGGAATACAGGAGAGATAAATTTTAGCCAGCAAATATATTTATGGAATTTTAATTTGCTTCTCGTATTCCTCTACCATAAACCTTAGAAGCTTTCTCTGGGAGGTTTTTAATCTTAAAGGTAAAGGGGGGAAAAAAAACTAGTGAGAGAAAGCAATAGTTGTACAAAAGGTAGCTGCCAGCTTTCTGATGAGCAGCGAGACCCTGGCTGTACATCTCTCCTCTTGCACCATAAAATTACTGCTGCACGTTGTATGAGAACAGGTTTGTTGCTGCAGCCTTCACAGGTGGCCTCTCCTCATAGGGAAGAGTGGAGCCACCGCTGGGCTGAGAGCTTCAGTGGGTCCTCAAGCAGCCTGGGGTCACAGGACCCTCCAGTACTTGAGCTGAACCCTCCAGTACTTGAGCTGAACCCTCCAGTACTTGAGCTGAACCCTCCATCCCTTGCCCTCAGCCTCCTCTTGGCTTTTGTGGTGAGCAGATTGTATCCCCGTGAAGGAAAGCTTTCTGCCCAAATCCTCCAGGTAGCAACTTCAGCACCTCACAGAAAGTAAAACAACCCTCAAAACAATTATTAAGCTCATGGCTGCTCAAAGGAAGCTTTGGGGATGAGGGAGGCATGCCAGGGGTGAGCAAAGTACACACGTGAGTAGGAATCAGAGGAGAGATGGATTTCAGCAGCTTGTCTCATTTGCACCTGAGCAGCAATTCAAGTGGAGAAAGGACAGAGACAGGGACAGAAAGCTCAGACTTATTAGTAGCTGAAGCCAGTTTCAGACATTGTTGAAACTTAAATTTTGTCGATTTTGAAAGGAAATTAGCTGTGCTATTACCAAGATGGGCTTTCAATCAAAGTCTAAAATTAGCCTTTCTTCCCCTGAATGAAACCTTAAAATATCTAACCTCTATCAATCTAATCCAGCTGTCTCAGAGTCAGTGTCACCCACCTCTGTACTGCCAGGTCACAAAACATTGCATCACCCCTTGCCTTGGGAAGGAGAACTTCTATCAAATTGCATCTGCACCCACCTAACTAAAGCAAATCCAGGCACATCTCTTCTAATGGAAAGGGGGGAAAAAAATTGTCTTGGGGAGCCAGGGGAAGTGGCTGCAGCAGTGTTCTGCCAGCATCTCAGCAAGGCTGTGCCCCAGCAGCTCCCACCTGCTCTTTCCTTCAGAGAGTCCAAGGGCACGGATGCAGAAGAGAGCTGGGATGAGAGGCTGTGCTGAGTGCAATTAATTTATATCTCCATTTAAATAAAACCCTCTCCCAGTCATAGCTTGGGAGGAGACAGTGCCACTTGGCAAACAAAACTCTATTAAGTGCACTCCACTAGAAATGTTTATACTTTGTCCCTGAGAAATGTTTATGCTGGAGTACAGTATTTAACTTATCAATTTGAAAATGAATGACGAGGAGAGGGGGACAAAGGTTTTCTTTTTTTCAGAAACATTTGTTAAGTGCCTTTCATTTGCAACAGATCCAAAGCCAGGGGTGAGTCATCTCCGTCCTAGAGGAGTCTACAGTGACCAGAGCAATGCTGAGCATGCTGGTAGGGACACTACAACAAGTTTACCCCCCTAAAAATGGATGTAGGTTTGGGGAAATGTCTTCATGTCTGATTATATTCCTTTCTTCTTACTCTGACTTGACCTCAGGAGCCTAAAATACAGCAACAAGCCCAGGGCTTTGAAATGTGTGAGATTGTACTTGTGAGCACAAGACCCTCCCAAATAACATAGAATGGTAAGGTTGGAAGGGACCTCAAGGATCATCTAGTTCCAACCCCCTGCCACCTCCCACTAGCACAAGTCACTCAAGGCCTCATCAAACCTGGCTTTGAACACCTCCAGGGAGGGAGCAGCCACAACCTCCCTGGGCAACCTGTGCCAGTGTCTCACCACCCTCACTGGAAAGAACTTCCTCCTGACATCCAGTCTAAATCTCCCTTCTGCCAGTTCAAACCCATTGCTCCTTGTCCTGTCATTCCAAGACCTTGTCAATAGTCCCTCCCCAGCCTTCCTGTAGGTCCCTTCAGATATTAGAAGGCTACTCTAAGGTCTCCTCGAAGCCTTCTCCAGGCTGCAGAGCCCCAGCTCTTGTAGCCTGTCCTCACAGCAGAGCTGCTGCAGCCCTCTCAGCATCTTTGTGGCCTCCTCTGGACCTGCTCTAACAGTGCCATGTCCTTCCTGTGCTGGGGGCTCCAGCACTGCACACAGGACTCCAGATGGGGTCTGATGAGAGCAGAGTAAAGGGGCAGAATCCCCTCCCTTACCCTGCTGCCCACACTGCTCTTGCTGCAGCCCAGCACACAGTTGCTGTCTGGGCTGCACTCACACTGCAGCCTCATGTTGAGCTTTTCATCAACCCAGACCCCCAGGTCCTTTTCCTCAGGGCTGCTCTCAGCCATTCCCCACCAAGCCTGGATTTGTGCTTGGGATCTTGCATGTCCTGGTTAAACTCCTAATTCCAAAGGTCAGTGTACCCCCTCACAGCCTTTCCCTGCATTTCCAGAGCAGGGTGTGACCTGCCAGAGTAGCAGATATCCCTGCCCAGCACATGCATTGTGATGAAAGTAATAACAACAATAGTGCCTGCACACAGAGTGTGAGAAGTGTACCTGGCTTCTGAGGAGCCCAGAGAAGTCTGCACCTCCTGGGTACGAGTGCTAACCAAGGTTTAAAAGCTTGTCACCCTCTCACACATGCATGTCAAGGGCAGAGGTGCTGTAAGTTTGAAGGAGAATAATTTGCAAAGGAGGGCTGTAATTTATCAAATTCTGGGAAGCTCATCACTTTGGGCTGGACAGGAGCTTGCAGCAGAAATAGCCTGTGGTGATGTGCACGTTTTGAAAGAGGCAGCTACTCGAGCAGTGCTCTGTTGCACAGAAACAGAAAGCAACTTGTTTTAAAACAAAACTGTGTTTCCCTGCCGTTCATTTGGTCTCCTCCTGATAGACAAACCAACAAGAAAAGCCCTCTGAGAAAAGCTGCACACCTTGGCCCACTGTTTCCTACATAATCACACAGATGTGTCACTGCCATACCAGCAGCTTCAGCACTCATTCTCCCACCTGAAGTTTCCACCAAATCAAACTGTAATGATGCAAACATGGAGCAGCTGGGACGGACACTGAGCAAAGCTCCTGCACAAGTGCATGTGGCCAAGGCTGGGGTGTCAGAGCTCACCCCAAGTGGTTTCCAAACACTTATCAACCATCTCTGCAGTGGCAACCACGGGACTGAAGAAAATCAGCACTGCACACCTGAAAAGCCCCAATCTCCAAAGACAGAGCACTCTCCAAGGGACTAGCACACCTCCCAGATGCAGAGGGCAAGGCACATGGAGCTGCAGAAAGCAGAGCTTCCTGCCTGCGAGGCCCCCATGTGCACCAGCACCACTGCTCCAGTGGCTCAAGCAGGGGAGCAGAGATGCATGGCCAAGAGAAGCATGGAGTGCTGCCTGGCCTGTTCCTGGGCAGAGGAAACTCATCCTCTGTAAACACTGGCTGGGAAACTGCAGGGTCCCTCTCCTTCCCCAGAACTGAGATTTATATGGCAGGAGGTGGGGGAGCACCAGCAGGCAGGCTGGAGCAACTGGATACCCTTGGATTTATGCTCCATTTGGGATGATAATGAGGTGGTTAATACAGAAATACAAGTCAGCAGTAAACCACTGACTTTTATGGATCTCGGTGTGAATCTGAATCATCATTTGGTGACCAGGAGATGGGTGATATAGAACAGCCCATCCTGCCTTGCTCCTCTCACAGCTCCCTGGGAGAGCAGCAGCACAAGGGAGCCTGCGAGTGCTGAGGCCAATAAATCCCACCTGGCTGTGCAGGGACAGTGTCCACAGGACAGATTTGTTAGTGGAATGCAGATCAACCAACCTCAGTTAAAGGCATGGTTCTCTTTAGGCAGAGATCTCTTTTCCTCCACACAACTTGTGCCCACTTTTAAACCCTTTCATTATACTGGAAACATACACTGGCAACTGAGGGCAGATTTTGTTGCTAGCTTTATTAAAAGGCCTGGAAACAACTTGTTTAGTGCTCCTTCCCACCCATTGGTAACTACCATTAAATGACTCACTTTCAGGTCACACAAAGTCATACAGACTTTCATTAATCTGTTTACAGCTTTCAAATAAAATTAAAATTAAAAAAAGAAACTCACAGAGTGCTGTGTTACAGACACATGAAAGTTCATATGCATTAAAGAAGAAAAAAAAAAAAAGGGAAAAAAAAGGCAGCTACTGGAAAAATTGATGGCAGAAAAGGTCCCTCAAGGGCTACTATACAACTCTTCCTTAGAGCTGCCCCCAAAGCACAGGTATTGGAGGCTGGAAAAATGTGACCAGGAGATGCACAGCCCTGGCTGCTTGTTGCTGCCAGGCTGCTCTTGCAGAGCTGCTTCATCACCCCAGTCCTGATTTGGGTAAGCCATGGCTCTGTGCTGAGCCAGAAGAGCCAAACTTTACCTTTCAAAGTGAAATGGTGACTTTAGGCTACCAAACTTTAGCAAAAAGCTTGATTGCTGAGAGCAGGCAATGTCAGCAGCCCCCAGCAGCAGAGGTGTCTTTGAGCTGCAACCAATGGAGCTTCCCCAGCAGCAAGGCAATAAAAATCACAAGCAGCTTCCAAAAGTATTCCTCTTCGTGTGTGTGTGTGTATTTTTCTGTGAGAGAGACTTAGGAGCTGAAGTGATATTTCATTAAGGTATCTGGAGCTAATCCTTTCCATCCCTATTCTTCTCAGGCAGGGCTGGACCCGAAACCTGCCCCTTCCTCCCAGAGCAGAATATAGGAGGATTTATATGATGGAAGAAAAAAAGATAAAATGCTAGAGGAAATGGTCCTGAAATGCTGAAATAGAAATGAAGGGCTGAAATAATCTACCCATACTTTATGCAGTGGCAGAGATATAAAAAATACTGTTTGTTGGGTTTTTTATTGAGAATCCTTTTTCTTCCCAAGAAAATTGTTTATGCAGAATCTCCAGAGAAGCTTCATTTTTTATTTATATATCCATATATATGAGTGGTGGTAATTTGAAGTCCTCCAAACAATCACCTGTAAATTACAGTCTTTCTAAGCAGCAATATATATCCACAAATCAGTCCCAGGACACTGAAGTTATATGTGAGGGTGTCTATTTATGTCACTCCAGGCAGAGGAGGGGGAGAAAAAAAATTGCTTGGTTTTACATAAAAGAAAATTTCTTATTAACATCTATAGTTAATTGGATAATAAAAAAGAAGTCTTTAAAAGACCTGGGATGACTAGAAAGTTAATCTAGTGAACTCCTGAGCAGCGTGATTTACCAGGACAGTGATACACATGCCTCTCCCTCATCCACAGGCACAGATTTGTCTGCTGTGCAGCCCCTGGGTATGGCTCTTGTGCTGCCAACACAGACCAGGAGAACTGGTGAGGTGCTGGGGAGGGGGCAGTCATGCTGCTGAGCTTTGGGCTGCAACGAGGAAGTCACCAGCAGTGGCTCTGCAAAGCAGCCCTGCAAAACTCATGGCAGAGGCCATGCAGAGGGATGCCAGCTTGGAGAAGGACACTGGGAGCACAATGCCTCTCATCCCAAATCCTCCCCCTTTCTCAGCAGCCCTGGAGCCCACTTGTGTGTCAGCTCATCACCAGCCACAGCAAAGATGTGCTGGTCTGAGCTATTGCTAATGGAAATAAGAGCTGAGCTCATTTTACCTGCCTGGTGTAGGCAGCCACCAGCACACACACCAGCAGGTGCTGCCCATCACACCTGCCTGATGAATGAGCCTCTACCCAAGTTGTCTCCCTGGTTTGGGAAAAGGTGGGCAGCAAAGGGCAGAGTTAACTCTGGCCAGAGCAGTATCAGCTGTGATCAGGGTGTGAGGAAGGACAACAGCTCAAAGCATGGCACATGGCATGTTGGTACCTGCAGCTTTCTCACAGCCTTCACCTTACATCAGGAGATATGGGCCATGGGGGATGAAGGGCAGGCTTCAGGAGTGCTGCTAGGTCATGTTACCAGCAATAAGGGAATGGAGTTTCCAGGACCCAGAGCCTGAGCACTTGTGACAGGAGAGCTCAGACTGTACACATGCAGCTCTTAAAACACACCTTTCCTCCAAGCAAGCTTTTGGAAGAAGCTGCTCACAAAGCCAGCAAGTGACATAACCACAAGTGCCAAAGTACCATTCAAGAAGTGAGCACTTAAGTGGCAGGAGTCCATTCTACAGGACAAAACATCTGACTGCTGCAGCTTTTCTTGCCACAAATTACATCCCTGGCTCCCCTCTCCGCCTCTTCCTGCTCAGCTGAGCACTGCTGAAGATGCAAAAGAAAACTGCCAGATGTATTGGGGCAAACACACAAAGTGAGAAGTGACCACTGATGCACCCAGGGCATTTCCCAAACACTCAGGTGAGTTTACATGTGAGGTTGCAGCAGCTCTGTTTAGATCACAGAAGGTAATTATAGAATTGATGTTTTGGTTGGAAAAGACCTTCATGGTCATCAAATCCAACCACTGGCCCAACACCACCCTGGCCATTAAACCATGTCCTAAAGTCAGATGCTTGCCTTCCATCTTCCATCAAGGAGCAAGGTTTGCCTATATGGTCTTTTATGTCAGATTAATATTAAGCCTGTCCACACAAGCCATAGAACTGTAAAATCATTAAGACTGGAGAAACTTCTAAGATCATCAAGTCTAACCATCAACATCACCATATCCACTAAACAGTGTCCCAAAGTACCATACCTACATGCTTCTTGAACACCTCCAGGGATATCTCCACCACCTCCCTGGGCAGCCTGTTTCAATGCTTGACCACTCCCTCAATAAAGAAATTTTTCCTTGTATCCAACCCAAACCTTCCCCTGAGGCCATTTCCTCTTGCCCTGTCACTAGGGGAAAGAAACTGACCCCCACCTTGCTACAACCTCCTTCCATCTGGTTGTAGAGAGCAATAATGTCTCTCCTTGGCCTTCTTTTCTGCAGGATAAACAACTCCACTTTCTCAGCCACTCCTTACCAGACCTGTTCTTCAGACCCTTCAGCAGCTTTGTCCTCCACTCCTTACCAGACCTGTTCTTCAGACCCTTCAGCAGCTTTGTTGTCCACTCCTTACCAGAACTGTTCTTCAGACCCTTCAGCAGCTTTGTCCTCCACTCCTTACCAGACCTGTTCTTCAGACCCTTCAGCAGCTTTGTCAGCCGCTCCTTACCAGAACTGTTCTTCAGACCCTTCAGCAGCTTTGTCCTCCACTCCTTACCAGACCTGTTCTTCAGACCCTTCAGCAGCTTTGTCAGCCACTCCTTACCAGAACTGTTCTTCAGACCCTTCAGCAGCTTTGTCCTCCACTCCTTACCAGACCTGTTCTTCAGACCCTTCAGCAGCTTTGTCCTCCACTCCTTACCAGAACTGTTCTTCAGACCCTTCAGCAGCTTTGTTGTCCTTCTCTGAACACTCTCCAGCAACTCAATGTCTCTCTTGTAGCAAGAGGCTTTATATCTTAGAAAGGAGACACTTCTAGAGCCCTTTCTATATATAGCTGGTCAGAGGCAGAGTGCTGGGCTGCTCTGATGAGGTACTAGAGGAGCAACAGATGTGAGCCATTGCAATTTGCCAGCACCTGAGCACAGCCTGAGCACAGCCTGAGCACAGCCTGAGCACAGCCTGAGCACAGCCTGAGCACAGCCTGAGCACAGCCTGAGCACAGCCTGAGCACAGCCTGAGCACAGCCTGAGCACAGCCTGAGCACAGCCTCAGCATGCTCTCACTCATCCCAAACCAAAGGGAAAAAAGCAAAATCCACTAATTGTGGCCACCAGCAGTCTGTGGGGAGCACAGCCCCTTCACACACAGTCAGAAATAGAAGCCATGTTTGCTGAAGAAATTATTCTCTGTGAATTATTTGCTCTACTAATGAGCTGCTCTCCCCAATGTCTCATGCTCACCTCTTCTCCCACATGCTTGGGTATCAGCCAGGCTGTGCTCTGCAGATATTAGCAGAGTCACCCCAAAGATACAACAGAGCCAGCCCCCTTAAGCTGGGGGTGAGGGAAGATCCCCCAGATCTCTGCATAGGCGAGGAGCCTCTGCCACAGCCCTGTGCTTCTTGTCACAGGCTGCTGTGCCTCAGTGTGTTTGTTTCAGGCTAATTGGAGTATTTTAATGAGAAAATTAGATTATGGGCTGTGAAAAACAAACACTGGTGATGTCTGCTCCGCTCATAATCTTGCTGAGATGTACAAAAACAAGGACACAAGCACAGATAAGGGAGTCTGTCAGAGTTTATCAGTGACTGTGTTTTCTCCCTGGGCTTCTTCTGTTCTGCTTGGATCTGTGTAACCCAACGAACCATTCTGCTTCTAAGCCCCCTTGCCAATCCTTCCAGCTCACCTTGCATGTAAAGCAGACTCTAGGATAAGGTAGAGGGGTGGAAAGAAGGTGGAAGGGTGGTTGGGAGCCCCTCCTGGGGACTCTGATTTCTGGGAGGGGGATTGTGTTTCTGTATTACCTTTAACTTGTACATTTCTGTATATAGCTGTAAATATTTGTAATATATTTTAAATATCTGCTTGTATATTGTGCTAAGCTGTGAATGTAAAGCTTCATTCCTTAGCTTCCAGCTGGCTTAGTCTAGTCTGAGTGATTTCATAAGAGCAGGGAGGCAGGTGACTCCCAAGCCATCATGCTCAGGGATGCTCTCCTGGAGCAATGCCAGAGCCACCTGGTGCCACAGTCTGTCTGCAGCCATTTCAGAGTGGGAAACCAAAGGCAGCATATGCTGGGGAACGTGGTGGGACAGAGGAGTGGGATGCTGGTGCTCAGAGCAGGTGGTGATGTCCAGGAATAGCCATAAAACTGACTCGGGAGATGGTGCCTTTTTTCCAACAGGAGGCAACTCATCCCCACCACAGGCTCCTTCCCTGTGGCACCCCCACAGGCAGGACAGGGCTGCAGGGCAACCCCACAATGCAGCCCTGTCCCAGGAGCCCCAGCACACAACAGCAGAGGTGGGCTCTGCTCTCTCTGTGGGATCTCCCCAGAACTGCCTAGGGACAGCCTGGCCAAGCTTTGGGCTTGATTCTGTAATTCTCCCTCCCCCACTGCTGGCCAAAACCAGCATGGAGCCAACGTGTTCTGATCTTGGAGAAGTTCCACCCAAAGCCAAGGGCTTTCCCTGCTGTGACACAGGGGAGAGGACAGAAAATGGCACCATGGTTGAAAGGCTTGGATAATTGAAAGGCTTTGGGTTTTGCAATAAGAGCAGACTTTGATTCTTGCTAGCTGATGCTTAGATGAGGATTTGATTGGGTTTTTTGTAGTTTATGCCTTTTTAAGAGGAGTTTAATGCTGACACTGCCCTCATGCCACCAGAGCACTGTGACACAGCTGGGCATGGCAGCAGCCTGGCAAGTGCCAAGCTCCTGGCCATCAATTGCCTGGTGGCTTGATGTCCTCCAGCTTCTTCCTCCCTTCCAGCTCCAGACATTGATGAATTTCAAGTTAAAAGACCAGACATATTTATTGTCTTCCATTAGCCTAATACAATACGATTTATTTTTAAGCAGTTTCTCTCTTGCAAAGCATCCCAAAATGATTCACTGCAGATGACAGATGCTGCATGCAAATCTGGGCAGTTTATACCCTCCCATGCACCATGACAGGGGTTGTCCTGCTGGCTGGACCACAACCAGGCAGATTTAATTATCCACAAAATGGCATCATTGTGCTTTGTCCTGAGAATGTGCAATCAAAACAAGGTAAATAGAGCCAACAACAGATATGGGCAGAGCCAGGGAAGAGGCCAATGTGGATTAAATCACACTGCAAATAGAGATGCTCAAGAACTTGGGAGGAGAAGGGAAAATGCAAGGAATGAGCAAGGCAGTGTGCAGACACTGGTGATGCAGAAAGCTTGAGCTGCTGTGGAGGAGCTGGGAGCAGAATCTATCCTGGTGCATTTCCACAAACAAGCAACTCCCCCAAAAGCACTTATAAAAGTTTGCTGGCCAAGCATCTCCCCTAAGCTGTGGCCAGTAGATACTCAGGTGATGGGAGGGGAAGCTCCTACCAAAACAACATGGCTTGGGCTTCCTCCTGCAGCCCCAACCAAACATGAGGAGGAGCTTTTTTATGTTGAAGGTGGTGGAGCAGTGGAACAGGCTGCCCAGAGATGTAGTGGAGGCTTCATCTTGGGAGTCATTCAAAACCCATCTGGATGCCATCCTGTACAACCTGCTCTAGGTGAACCTGCTTTGGCAGGGGGGGAGTGGACTAGATGATCTCAAGAGATCTCTTCCAACCCCTCTCCTCCTGTGATTCTGTGATTTCATACTTCACAGTTCTGTCCAGTGATGTGCTAACCATGGTGCTTCAGCTGTTTCCAGAAAGGACAGTGACTCTCAAGAAAAGACTTATTGCAAAGCTCATTCTTTATTTAAAATCCAGAATAAAGTTATTTAGGGAGAAATTAAATCATGGCAATAAAGAACTCATGAAAGTATGAGAGTGTGGGGCTGAGCAGTGCATGGCTCAGAACTTGACTTTCCTGGCTCCTGGCTGAGCTCTCCAGAGCAGGGTGCCTGGGAGGCGTGGGCAGAGCACAGACAAATGGCATCTCCTGACAGGGCATAAAGCCTCTGGGATAGAGATGGTCACCTGTGCACCAGCACAGGCAGCAGGGGACCTGCATGACCCAGTAAAGGGGTATTATACACCCACAAATCAAATAGCACCCTGCCCACAGTCACTGCCCTTCCCTGCTGTGCCATGCCCAGCCACCAGCTCTGGCTGAGCAGGGGCTGACCCCTCCACCTCCCCAGCATGCCAATACCACCAGCTCTGCACTACAACCCTGTGCCAAACTGAGGCCATCCTCGGCCCTGGCTGCAGGTTTGGGGACACCACTGGACACACACGTACGGATTTCACATGTTTCATCTGGAAAATGAGTCCCTAGATGTTGTTTCAAGTCAGATGGCCCCCAAATCAAAGCACCTCACATGATTAATAGCAAAAAAAGTTGCTTCGAGTGCCTCTCCTCTCCTCTCCTCTCCTCTCCTCTCCT